>VZRZ01008460.1:3616716-3641997 GCA_013398175.1 Climacteris rufus | reverse complement strand
GAAGGAGGGAGGGAGGGAGGGGACCGGGTGCGCAGGGGCAAGAGCTCTGGGGGCAGGGCTTGCCTGCAGGAGCACGGTGCACCAGGAGAGCTGCTGACAGAGCAGGGAGGACAGCAAGAGGCAGTCACACAATCCAGGATGGTTTGGGTTGGAAGGGACCTTAAAGACCATCTAGTTCCAAACCCCCTGCCGTGGGCAGGGACACCTTCCACTGGGCCAGGTTGCTCCAAGCCCCATCCAACAGGACTTTGAACACTTCCAGGGATGGAGCAGCCGCAGCTTCTCTGGCCAACCTGTGCCTGTGTCTCACAACTCTCAAAGTGAAGAATTTCTCCCTGCTGTCTGATCTAAACCTACTCTCCGTTTGAAGCCATTCCCCCTTGTCCCATCACTACAATTCCTGATGAAGAGCCCCTCTTCAGCTTCCTTGGAGTTCCCCTTCAGACATTGGAAGGCTGCTCGCTAAGCCCTTGGTGACCCAGAGAATGCAAATGGTAGATACAAAAAAAACCATTTTGTGTTCTCCAGGGGATTAATTTGGGATCAGCAGTATTACCAAGCCCCAAGCTGCTCTCCTGACCATAGTTTTTGCTGCTGGAAAGCTCAGAATTGCTTCACCTGCTCCCATAACGCTGGAGGATGCTAACACTAAAGTTTCTTCACAGCCCTCTTCTTTCTTTCATGTGGCAACAGCTTTGATTTGGGAGCTGTTGTTCTTCTGCTGTTCTGCCTGTTCTGTTTCCTGTAAACACACCTTTAATTACTGAACCCCCAACATTCAGCAAATTTTTGACTGCAGGTAATCTTAGGGCAAATAATGCCTTAGTTAAACCCAGTCAACCCTAATGAAGTTATAGGAATTCCAGCAATGAAAATGAGGGCAGAACTTGATGCAAAACTAATTATGAAGCCATAGGTAGCCTTCCAGCCAACACTGCAACCAGCTCCTCATTGCAGCTCTGTAATTTCAGCATCCTTGGCTTGAACAATGCCAGCTCTAACAATAAAGGAAAGGCTGAACACCCTGTGAGACCATAACACACCATTTCAGAGCTGCATCTCCACCACATCTCGCCAACACAGCTTGTTTTTAAAGCTCTTTTTTAATCTGGATTTTTTTTTCTTTTTTTTTTTTTTGTCTTTTTTTTTTTTTTGCATTGGATTATCAAAGCCAGTGCAGCATCTATCTCAGAGCAAAAGATATCCTGGTTGAGTAACTCACTAACAGATTTTGCTATGGGCAGTTTCAGGTTCACTTCTGTTCTCTTCACATCATTAACAGCAACTGAAGCAGAGTCAGGCACAGGGAACCAACTCATCTCTACTCTGAAGCTGACAAGAAAATCAGTATCTCAATTGCAAGTAGAAAGGTTTTTTTGTGTATATTTTTTCTACTTCTGTCCTTGAAAATGACCTTGTGCATGAGTCAGTGCCTGTCTCAACTTATCTTTATAAAACTTTGGGAGGAATGCACCTCTGCTGAGAAGAGACCGGGACAGAGTGACACACTGGATATTTCACAAATGTTCCCAAATAGAATAACTCCAGTAGAGGAATGTGCTCAGTCACAATGTTTTACAAAATAAAGGTTGTAACAGAGTTCTTCACCTTTTTGCTTCTTTCTTTCCACTGGGAAGGAAGTGAAATTTGCCATTTAAATGGATAGTAGCCATAAAACTCATGTCACACCAGATATTGCTCTTTTTCATTATTGCTCTTTTTTCTCCCAAAGCAAGGCAATGTCTCCTGTGCACATTCCACACGGGATCTGGCCCAAGGTTCAAACCCACACTTCCAACTGCACAGAAACTTTCTGATCCTCTTTGCTCATTTACCTGGCAGAAGGTCATTTTGTACAGCCCAGGTTCCATCTCATTTCACAGTTGAATATTCCTTTTTTTTTTTTTTTTTTTACTAAAGAATTGGCAAATGAATCGAGTGGTCACAGTGCTGCAGTGTTCTTCCAGCAGTTCCACCTTGAAAGGCAGGATTTACCTGGGACCTCTCAGCACCAGATCCCATTGTGCTTCCAGCAGCCCCCAGGAGAGAGCCCAGCCCTGCAGGGGAGGGCAGCACAGCTCTGTTCAGCAGACCCAGGCTTTGCCACTGAAGTTCTTCTTGAAAATACAGGTACTAGGGTTGCCTAAGTATTATTTTGTCATTTAAATCTTGTTCTAAGCATACTTTCCTACCAAGCTTTGATGTTATGTATTGCTGTGCTAGAAATCCACCTGAAATTTGCTGTACATTGTCAGGCATCTCAAAGTATAAACACAGGACAAATACACAAAATTACCAATACAAAGCAATTTATAAAATAGGTTTTATACAAGATTATAATATTTATTACATATTATAGCAAGACTGTATCCACAACATTTCCTATTCAAGTCTACTTATAGAATAGTTCCTTTCAAAACAGCATTTTAAGTATTTATGCAGACAAATCTGACATAATTTGATCATTATATTCAGCATAATTTGGTGTGATAATATATGCTTTCAGCATCTAAGAACAGTATGAAAAATGAACGGTTACCAGTTCAGACAGAGCAGGTTGATATCCACCTCACAATCCCTTTGCTTTGATATTACAGATTAGAAAGAGAGAACAATATCCATTAAGCAACAGTATTTCCTGTTCAGAAATGTTGCAACTTGATTTTATCCCAAAAGAAAACACGTACCCACCACCACCTGAGCTTGAAGCAATTCACTCTGAGCGTTTGCTATAAATTGTGGCAGAATCTGTTACAAAGCAGAACACAGAACTTGGGTAGAGGAGGAACTAAGCTCTATTAAGTTTCAATTGCTTGTGACAATGTTAATTCACCATTTGCAGTTCTGCAGGGGTTACTGGTGAACTTAATCTGAGCATGTGAGGAGCTGCAGCTCATGTGCAGTGTTTCACACCCTCACTTGTGTGTTCAAGGCAGTTTCTGCAGCTCTTTCAACCAGCACCCCCTGCCACAGTGACCTGCAGCATCCATCACCCCTTCTCCAAGTGCAGTGCCACAGGTGGAGATGCACCCATGTGCTTCCAGCTGTGATGTGAGCTCATCTGCTGCATGAATGCTTTTTATTGCCTCTTTCTTTCTGCATTCTGCAATTTGGAAAAGTTACTCTCGGGATTTATACCTTTTCTACAATGAAAATGTTCTGTGTAGGATAGATCTGCATATTCATGCCACAATTACAGCTTCACAAAATTGACATCATTCTAAAATGAGAGGCGAGGTGCATATTTGTCAAGCAGTAAACACTGAAAATGTTTTGTGGTAAAGAATCATTCATTTTAAGTATTTTCAAAGCTGACTTTCCCCTTAGCTTGACAGCTTGATTCCAGCCATACATAGTGCATTTCCAAAGTTCACTGACTACTCTGGCTCCCACTAATGCAAAACAAATCCTATGGAGCTGGATAGAAATGAACAAGTGCTGAGCACAGGCAGTTCCTGAGTTTGTGGCTGCTCCTGCAGGCTGCCAGCCCACTCCAAAGGCTGGGATGTGCAGGCAGAAGCTGCTCAGAGCTGAGCATCTGGAGTGGCTCTGTGAGCCTCTGCAGCCTCTGAAGGAGAGAGAGGGATTTGAGCAGCTCTAAATTATATTGCTGAGGCTGATGAAGCCTCACAAAAAATCTTTTTCAGAGTGGAGTGCACCTACCTCCTATTTTTGGTGTTTACCCATGGCGTGAATCAGGAATTTCCCCAAGGATTTTATCAAAATAAAAATCCCTAGAGGGCAGAGCAGTTGTCCTACCCCATCTCCACTTCCAAAACACCCAGGAGGCACCAGCCACTTTCCAGGAACCTCAGCAAGAAGAGCCTCCCCATTTCCCAGGTATTTCCTGCAAGGAAAGACAGCCTGGCAGCCTCTCTCCCTGTCTAGAGAGGCAAACATGAGATATCTTCAGTGCCCAGCATGAAAAATGGGAATTCCAGCTTCCAGCCTCATGTTTTAGGGCAGAGGAGTGGGTACTACCTTCCTCACCCCCCCAGCACTGGTCAGATCAGAGCCAGCTGGAGGGCACAGAGCCATGGCCATGCCTCCCTAGACAGCTGCAGGCAGTCCTCAAAAACAAATGCCACTAAAATATATATTACAGCTTTGTCAAAAAGACCTTTGAAATGTCTCTCCTTGCACAGGCAGTGCCTTTGCATTACAAAAGTACCGGACATCAGAGTGGTTCCCAGTGCTTGGAAGAGGAACCGACTGCCTGGTGTGTGCTGGCACACAAAAGCATTTCAAATTACAATTATAATACAGATTAACCCTGCACGTGGAAGCCTTGACTTTCAACCTTTTTTCACCATCTACGGCCATTTTCACAAATGTAAAAATGTTGGTAAAACACCAACCTGAAGATTGATTTTTCTTGATACCACTTTGAATGTCTCATCTCTCTTTGCCCTCTTAATGTTTTGTCTCCCTTTGCCCTCCACACAGTCACCCACCACCGAAATGGCAATTACTGGGGCAGCAGAGAACCACAGGTACCTTGGACAGCCTGTCCTTCTCTACCAGGCAAACCCACAGCAGAACAGGGAAGAAATCGGTATAAACACCATTGCTACTCTCAGAGAAACATTTCCAGTGTAAATGGAGCATCTCACTGGAGAGACATAGTTAAAACATTAAAATATGTAGGAAGGGGGAGTTATTTTGGCCACTGAGCATTAAAATTCATCATGTGGAAGGAAGAAAAAAAAAAGACAGAAAACATTAAGGTTACAATTGATCCAAATCTTAGGAGTTCAGGGAGACAAATGAAATGTGAAGGGAGTGGAAGGAAAGATGGGGAAATCAGAGAAGATGACTGCAGGGAGTACAGTCTGTAACTAGCACTCAGGCAGAAAGGAGGCCATCCAGAGCAAGCAGAGATTTAAATGCCTCAAGGATTCAGAGTGGTTCTAAAATTTAACCAACAACTACAAAGAGTATCTGACCTAAATACTCCACTTACATCCTTACACTGTCCAGTGCAACAATAACTCTGTAGTTGAAGGCCATGAAGCACTGATGGAAAAGCAGCACTGACATTTTAATGCTATTTTTAAAACTCATACACGATAAGATTGCTGATTGAGTTACTCTTTTCCAGGCATACCAGTAGATCTTATATTCTGTATCATGCCACCTTTGCATAAACAGGTGAAGTGGGGATCAGAGAGTCAGAGCTCCATTGCCCAGGGTCTAGGTTCTCATGCTGGACACACAAAATGTTTTACCCACTTTGTCTTGCAAAGTATGATTGCAACACTTCCATTTGTAGCAAGGACTCCCTTGCAACAATCTTCAGTTGACTAAATTGTTTTGGAAGCCTTCCTTGGGAACATAAGCACTGACAAGTAACAACCTTTACCAGCTGCAGTCTGCCACTCACAGCCCCAAGTCTTCCCTTACCTCAAAGGCTTTCACTCAAAAAATAAATAGCAGTGGAACTTGTCATTTCCTCCAAAGTAATTTTGGAGTTTATCGTGTTTTTCCTCCAGCGAAAATCAGCGAGGCAGAATTTTAGATTGAGAGGAATAGCTATTTTTAAAATAAATTTCCTCATGCTATAAAATGTTATAATAAAATACCACTATCAAAAGATCAGAGAGTGCTTTTCCTTAGTTGCAGTAGAGAGCCATTTGGGGGCTGGGGCGGGCTGTAGGTTGTGCCTGAGAACTCGGCACAGGTTTCAGCCAATCCATTTCTTTGTTAATTCAGATATTCCTCCACAATAATTTTCATTTTTATTACAGGAATTTTCCGGTAAAGTATTTCCTTGCTTGCTCTCTTTCAGATTTATAGTTATAAATAGAAGTGGGGCAACTTAATATTTTAGTTGTATTATTTCTCTATATTGTTTTTTCTTGATTTCTCATACACGTTTTGAGACAGTCTAGAAAAGAGTGGGAATTTTAATTTTGAGTCATAGATTTTCAGAATGTACAAAGTCTCAGTTGTCTGGGGTTTTTAATGTCAGATTTGTGTCTTCATTGTATCTTTTCTAAAGTATGGCTTTTTTTATGGCTTTGACATTCTTGGGGAAAAAATAAGCAGATTTAGTTGTTTTCCACTGTTAGGCAAAAAGTGCAAGTAGTGCAAGTCAGGAAATGCTTCCAAAAAATGTCAGAGGAAAAAAGCAAAATACAATACTTTGTTTCAACTCAACACATTTCCAAAATGCACTACAATAAGGTGTTTATATCATTCCCATCAATCTGTCTCTTCTTTTTTCTTTTCATGTCTGTACAGCAGAATGTACCAGCACTGAGCTTTGATGTGCCAGCATGGGGATGCTTTATGATTCATGAAATCATTATGTTCTCATTTACCATATACAAGTTCCAACAGCCAACAGAAATGCTGGGTTAATCAATGTCTTCTGCAAGTTCTCACTGTTCTAGCTTGGGCAATAACTGGAACAACCCTTTCGGTACCGAATTACTAATCACTGCAGATAACTACTTCCACTGCTGTAGACTGTATATTCTCCAGGCTAAACAATTTGTCATTGCACGCTTATGCTTTTGTTCCCCGCTGGCAAATGGTACTGACTCCTCTCATATGACTGCAGGGCAGCTTTCAGAGCATGACAGGAATTTTAAAAGACTAATAATAATTCTCAGCTTGAGTCAAATGGCCTTACTTTTAACTCCTAAAACTGGTGAGACAGGTCTTTCTTATCAGAAAGAGGAAACAGGGAGTTCCACATTGCTGGGAATGCAGCAGGATAAATAAATTCACTTTCATCTTCCTTTCCATTCCCACAGGTGGGGATGAACAAGGAGCAAGTGCCAGCAGAGGAAACTGCTTCAGCCAACACAGTTCAAGCAGGATGCAGGAAAAGTGGCCTGTGCCAGATGGAGGGATTATCCAACAATTCCCCCTGGAGCAATAGGCAGAGCAGTGGCTCTGGGTGAGGCAGTGTAGCCTTGCAGTACAGCACTGCACTCCTGGTTTGCTCCCTGCACATGGCATCATCCATATGCTGGCTGGATACCTGGGAATTTCTTTCCATAGAGAAGAAAGCAATGCACCTTTGTTTCCTTAAAATTAGCAGCAAGGATAGAACATGTGGAACTCTAGAAAACCCTGTGTGTCTTAAGAAGTTATAATTTATCACTACCATATCAAATCAAGATGTAAACTTCTATCATGTATCACTTTTCCTATCACAAAGAAAAGTATTAAAGGCCAGATTTTGCTTAACTTTTGCAAACTTGTGCTGATCTCTCTGAAGTTGGGTGTGACAACCTGGCCATATCCTGGCGGAAGGGCTGCCTCTGACCTCCCCTAACATCACAAAAGCAGTGAAAGCAACTGTGTGCTCTCATTGTCCACAATGTGAGCTGCTAAATGGGCTTTCTGCAGCAGTTGATAGTTCTTATATCAAAGCAATATGTCTTTAAGGTTCACTCCCAATTAAAGATCACAATGAATATAAAATAAACTATTGATTGCTGTCAGGAAATACATTAACAAATCCAAGTCTCCAAGCAAGAGCAGCCCAGTGGTTCCAAGTGGAGCAAATTTAGTAACAGTGATGTGAAATGACTCCATTCATCAGCTGAGCTCACCCAGTAGTAAAACACCTTAGTACTCTCTGAACTACTCAAATCATGGTCAAGAACACAACACAGGACTACCCAGTGACCATTTCCCAAAACAATACTGCAAAAAGAAGTTTCACATTGCCACAGGATAAAATGTAGTGCCTCATCATGATATTCCTGAAGGCAAGGGAATCTGCCCTGAGGCAGACTCAGGCACCTCTAGTAAGGCAAACCAGCACTGCAGGAGCAACAGCCAAGGGTTTCTGTGCTAAGTTATTTCTGCAGAGATAAACAAATTGTTGTGAAATGTGCTTGCACCACTGAGGTGCTGCAGTGTGCACAGCATCAGCAGAACCCAGTGACACCAGCTATCTCATTACAGGGTATTTTACTGCAGGAGCTGCATTGGTATAAATCCCAGGTTTTGAGTCATGACTGCAGTGTAAGTCTGTGCCTTTATCTTTCTGTGTAGCACAAGGATAATGACTGGAGAGAAAACAAAGAAGATGTTCAGTCCAATACTTTAGCAACAGGGGAACCTTTCAGCTACTGCATCCCAAATAGGTAACACCAAGATCTGTTACAACAGAGAGGGCACAGGCAAATTTTGGAGACCCACACTGATCCTGAGTAAATGGCATAAGGAAGGTAAAATTCACAATCAAAAATGCAACACAACACACATCAGTAGAGAAACAAGCTGAGCTCCTTGCAAGGTTCATGAACGAGCTCCTGATCATCCTGATGGCCATGCAGGGTCTGCCCAGGGATGGCCATGTTGGCCACAGGGATTTGCTCCCTGCAGGAGTTTCTACCATGGGTTTCATTTATGGAGGGACATTTGACCATAAACAACAGCAATCAGAGTGTACAGTCATAATTTCACTAGTTCTGGTCCATATTCTTTACAGCACAATGCCACATAGAAGTGGCATGGACAAAAGCTCCTGCATATACAAGTTCTGTGTCCCTCCATTAGTCAACCTAAATTTTGTGTATGAGAAAGAGAGGGCACAGCAAAGAGTATCAATACTGACATAAACCTGGGTTACCAGCAGCTCTCCTGGCTGTGCCCCAAAGCCTGTAAAACCCTGCTTGTTATTGCAGGGGCAGTGGGAATGCATTATTTTAATATTAAACCTTGATTCTCTGTGTTTTGGCAGAAGTTCTCAGCAGCGTGTAATCCTCCCTTCAAGGAGACCAAATGAATTAGCATAAAGTGGGTGTTGTAAATAACAGGCCATCAGTATTGGCAGGGAAATTATAGGTGTTTGGCAGCAGGATAAATACTGGAGGTGAACCCAGCCAATTGCTTTCGAAACTCCTTATTTACTGCTGGCCCCAGCCTGCAGGCTCTGATGCCTGTAAACATTGCCCTGGAAGAATGGGATGGGGATCCCACAGAGCATCTGTCCATAGGGTATAGAGGCAAACCCTTACAGCAAACAGGGAAATGCAGTATTGAAAGTAATACAATAATATAAGGTGTCTGTGACAGTGAAGCTGCACTTCATTTGGCTCAACACATCACGGAAATTTATTTCCGTGAAACTATACAGAAAGCATTTTCAAAATATCCTTGAAAGGCTCCTGGAAATAGTTCTGAATGTCTGATAGACAAGCACAGCCAGTGCTGCTCTTTGTGCCAGTAAAATCAGAGGCATAGGAGTGAGCCCTGAGTGTCTTTTCTCCAGGGTTTTGTTGTCTGGGCTCTGACAGTGGTTTTTATGTGATGACTGGAGCCTGCACAGTTAGGAATTTGTGGAGCTTTGTGAGGCAGATACTCCATTTTCTTTCAGATGCCCCAGACATCCCTCTAGCAATCCCTTCAGTGCAGGGAGAGATCCTAAGGGAGGCTCTAATCCAGGTGATCAGACAGAGAGGGGAAAAGGAAACTGGTTCTTCATTTCCCTTCAGAAGCAGAGGTTGCAAGGCACACAATCCACGGGCAGTCCTGCCTAGTCCATGATTACAGATGCAGTTCATGGTCCTTTGCCATTTCACAGCTGAGCAGGGTCACTCGATGTCCCAGGTGCCTTCCTGAGCACGCTGCACACCCTGTCACGTCTGGGTGTGTTGCACCACACCCTTTTAACACTCTGCCTCCCCTGCCTGCCTTGGCACACTTGGCAGAGAGGATCTTGCTGTTCCTTTCCACCCTGGGCACACCAGTGACAGTCGATTTTTCCTCACATGGGCAGATGTGAAACCAGGGGGAAACAGTGCAGTTTCCATCCTGCTGGGGTGCTCAGAGCCACACTGGGCCATGCAGGGATGCCTGATTACTTTGGGATTTGGTTTGGTTTTGTTTGTTCTGGATTTATTTTTCTTCAGGGAAGAATTTAGAGCATCTTTTAAAATTATTTTTAATATACATGTAATATTTTTTGTATTCAACTTCATTTCCTGGCCAACCCATGTGCTGTGGTGGGGGGATGTGGCTTCTCTGTGACTCCTCCTGGCAGAGAGTCAGTTCATTAGAAAATAAAATGAGGATTCTCATCAAATGAGAAAAATCATGTCCATCCTCAGAGCTTCTCTGTCTCAAGGCACCATTGCTGAGCTGCTTCATCCTTTATTTAGTCTCCTTGCATGAACTGCTTGTGTGTGATAGAGACAGTTCCCAAATACCATGGGCTTTTCAGGAGATAAAAAGGACATTGGGGTACTTCCAGTGGTTATTTTTTCATCAGCAGACTTAGCACTAAAAATGCACATTTCTGACAGCAGAAATTTTCGCCATTCCTGTCACATTATTGCAGAGGATGTCTGGAAAAAAAAATGCACCTTTCCTACTTGCCCCTGGTGCTGCTGGTGCCCAGAAATGCAGCAGTTGTCCTAGATGCTGCCTGCTTTTTATTATTCAGCTCCTGAGGGGTGGTGAGAAATCACACTTCAATACAGTCCATCTGAAATTTAATTGAATTGTAGCCTGCAGCTAAGTGGAAAGACATTAAAATGAAATCTCAGTGTTTCACTCTAGAGCTGATGTTCGACTCTGAAAAAAATGATCAACTTTTTCCGTTGCCTCTGTCTTCAGCCATGGCTCTGTGAGACCCTCCCATCAGTATGGTACAATTTCCCAGGCAGGTCACAGAGATGTGGACCTCATCCCAGAGACACCTGTTCAAACCACTGCTGGATGCTGACAGTGCTGGACCACATGCATTTTCTATATTTTAATGAGGATCACTCTAAGGACAAGGTTTTACAGATAAACCCTGAGTCTAACGAGAGATTGTGGCAGTGTACCCTGAATCTACAGGAAAGTCTGGGTTTTGCAGTGTCACTCCATCCTGGTGCTGCCAAATACAATGTAGGTGTCAGAAGCAAAAAGGTAAGAGATACACCCATCCCTTTGCCTTTGGGGTTTTGGGCACACAGCACTCCAGAGACAAGAGCAGCCAGGATGCCCTGTGGTGCACCCCTGACACCTTGCTGATACGTGAGAGGTGCTGGTGACTGTGCCTCATGAGCAACAATTTAACATAAACTTCTGCTACAGCAACTGCATCCACTGGTTCAGGCATGATTTAGTTCTCACCACGAGTGATGTTGTTCTCAGTTACTCTGTGTGTAACCCAACATGGAAAATGTGCAGAGGAGGGTTGTAAAAGTTGCTGCTTTAGCTGGAACAGCAAAAGAAGGAGATAAAACACAAACATGAAGCGGCTATAAACGAACAGACACACCCCTGCAAGAGGGGAGATCCAATAAATATTTGAATATCCTGACCTCTGAAATCAAAATGCTAAAAATAGTCTCTAGCTTTTCTTTTTCAAAAAGGAGAGTATCTAGTTGCCAGAAGATTCCTGCAGCATTTGAGAGGAAAGGTCACCGTCACACCTACCCCCTGATGTGAACCTGCTGCTCACCAGGAGCAACAGGAGACATTTGGGGTTTGCAGAGGCTGCTTCCCACAAGGTGTGATTGCTGTCTGCACGTCTGTCCCTGCTCCATCTCCGTCCCCACGAGCTGCAGCAGGAGGGGAGGGCCTCTCTCCTACCCCCAGCTGCCTGCGGGAGCAGGTGAGGAGGAGGAGGAGGAGGAAGGGCTCTGGCAGCTCTGCTCATGGCCTGGGAGAAACTGCCCCATTTCCCTATGGAAAAAGCCGGGTTTTTTTCCCAAAGCTTTGAAACCATGTGCAGAGCAGGAACGTGTCCCTCTGACCAGCCCCTGTTTGTGTTACTCATCCCTGTGGAACTGCGAGCGTGGCTGCCACAGCGCGGTGCAGCCCGGCTGCCCTGCCACAGCCCCGAGCTGCTCCCTGGGGCTGACGTCTCTTTCTCCAGACACTCCCAGTGCCCAGGCCCATCAGATAACCCAGAACACTCTCCATTTGCATCTGAAGGCTGTGTCTGCTGTTTTAGACTCGAAGTGTGGGTTGTGTGTGCACAAGTGGCTCTTCCAGCGCTATCAATGTCACAGAAGCAGCGGTATCTTCATCAAACTTGTCCCATTCTCGAAACACCACAGGTCCAGCAGTGCTGCTGCTAAATATTTTCTAGCCTTTTTCCCGGTTTTCCTGTTTTTCCAGAGTGGTTCCTGCTTTGAAGAAAATTTTAACAGTATAAGAAGCAACTTTACATTAAAGAGCAAAATTTCCTCAGTGTGTCCTGCATCGCCATTGGAACAGGAACCATTTTTCCAGTTGCTGGCTGATCATCAAGGATGTTTACAGACTATGCTGAGGCCTCCACCAGGGACAACACTAATTCTTGCTTCTCCTACTTCTGTAGTAGCCTTGGCCTGTAAAAGAATGCTTAAAATTATTTCCACAAAAGCTTTTACTTTCTAGGCCCCAGCTTCACCTATTTTTAAAGAAAATGGAGGTAAAAGTGCACAGTCCAAGAAATAGAACAGATATGGCCAAGAAGCAGGGAGAAGGCTTTGGAGATAAATGCAGTCAGAAACCTGATGTAGGGTGTCAGCCTTGAGATTCTGATCTGGAATATGTTTTGACCTCACTGAAACTTGCTGCTGCTCCCTCTGTCGTAGAATAGAATCACAGAACATCCCGAGCTGGAAGGGACCCACAAGGATGTTCCTGCTCATCTCAGGCCTGGGTAAGCCCATGGCCATGGGCACTGACATGGCCCTGCCCTGCAGCCATCCAGCAGCACTGAGCTCCATCCATACTCAGGTTTTGTATTAATTTGAAGTGTTTTGTGCTGCTCTCATATTCTCCCATCTCTCTGTTCAAAGCATTTGCCTACTGTGAGGAGGATGGGGCATCGCAGGGGCCGGGCTCTGCTGCTTTGGGCATCTGCATGGGCCTCACAGGAACCTCAGGGAAGAGTGGTCCCTTCTCATCCCCATCAGCCTTGGACTGAGATTCATTGGAAAGTACACCTACCATCACAAAATGTAATTGTGTTTATAAGCATGAATGAAACTCATCAGTTTTGCTTATTATTTCAAGGGGTTTTTGCTTGCTTAATGCTCCATAGCTATTGTCTCTGCTGCAGAAGAGACACAGCTATTGCTCTGTTCTCAGTCACAGCTATTTATATCTTGTAATAACACTCCTCAGGATACAAGGAAAGGTATGAAACCAATACTGTAAAATTAGGACAAAGACACAACCTTCAGGGCCTTTCTGCTCAAAAGCTGTCACTAACATTACCACCTCACTTTTGTTTTCTCTGCTGGATTGCTCCCCTGCAATCCCTCGGCCAGATGGTCTTTAATTCTGTTTATTTAAGCCTAATTCAAAGCAAAAGGAATCCATGTCTTTGGGGACATCCATCCCACTTTCAGCACTAGATGTGCTGACACCTCTGAGAGCCCAGTGATAACAAAACGTTTAAGATTTGTTTAAGATTTCCTCAGCTCTAAAAGCTGGGGAAACCAAAGCCAGCACCGGGCACATCACACCCAGCTCTGCCCGTATTGCAGCTCTCCCTGTGTGTGGCCGCTGTGGGTTGGGCATGTCTGAGCATCGTGGTGTTTGTAAAGCCCCTTGTTGAGGAGGGATCCTCAAGGGAGCAAAGGGGAAGAGTCCAGTGGAAATCCAGACACATCTGAGCACTTGGCAGGTACTTATTGTGCCTTTTAAAATGTTTCCTCTAACTTTGAAATCACAGTTTGTCTTTTCAGGGATTTGTTGAGATACTGCATTGCTGCCCTTGGATGTTTTTCCCTTAATGATTCCCCAAGGAGAACTGGTTGAGAAAAATAAGTACTTAGTAATTCTTTGGAAATCAGATGTGGATGCTATTCCCTTATATCTCCACTGCCAAAATACATGTATCTGTAGCATATATGTAGTTCCTTGTGCCAGCTTGTATTCAGATGATTGTCTAATTGTTTACCTTGCTATTAAGCCTGTCTGCAAAGCTTTCACAAACAACATTAGAGGTCCCACTCCTTTAAAAAAAAAAAAGTTTGTGCCTAAAAGTGACTCGTGTAACCAAATGTGCCGCAGCGTGTTACACACAGTGCTATTTTTATCCCTCTGTGTTTTGCCCAGTGATGAAAGGTTTATGATGTAACCCAGCACTTTGGAAGGGCCTCTCCAGTTCCACACCGCAGCTCGGGGCTCCATCCCACGCCGGTCCCTCCCTGAGTGCCGGAGTCGCTGCTCGAACGCTCCGGGAGACGGAGCTGGGCTGGGAGCACGGAGCTGCCTTCGCTGGGGTTTGTTCCAGGGCTGTCTCCTCCGGGTAGGGATGAGCGGTCTGGGGGGGCTTTCCAGGTCCCTCTGGGCCCGAAGGATGTCAGTTCAAGCCAGGAGAGCTGCGGGGATGTTCCCAGCCCACCCTTTGTGCCTGTCTGCCCCCAACATCGCTCACTGGGCAAACAGCTCTGCAGCTGCCGGGAAAGTGAACCTCAGATCTTTCCCTTCCTCTCTTTCTTACGTTTTCCCCTTCAGAACATACGCAAAGGATGATTGAAATTGTGCACGGTTTCCAAAGCAAATTAAATTACCTGATAAGGTTATCAGAAAAACGTGAATTAAAAACCCCACAATATTGTGCGGGATTTTTAGAAAAACACATTAAAGAACAAAACCCAAACAGCTGTCGATATTTCAAACCCCAATGCCTGTGACCAAGGCCGGGGAGCTGAGCTGTGCCTGGGTATATCCCAGTGCAGTCCCCGTGGCCGCAGCAGCGCCCGGGGCTGGCGAGGCGCTCCCGGAGCCACCTGCACCGCCCCGGCTTCTCCCGGAGCTCCGCGCTGCTGCCTCAGCACCCGCAGCAGGAGGGGCTGCACCGGATCCAGATAACAAATATGTCTTGTTCAACAAACATTTGGCTACAAATGCAGACAGCATAATCAAGATACTCATCTGCTTCAGAAAAGGCTTCTGAGAAGTTAAATTATGCTCTTGCTGCGTCATATATCCAATTATAATTCAGCTACCTCCCCCTGCGAATTAGCATAGAAGCTAATCACTATGTGAACTGCAGAATGTGTGGGAAATTGTCTTTTATCAGCTCCAGAGTTACCCCTGGGAATGGGAGGGTTCAGGCACCAGTGTGCAAGGTCCTCCCTGCAGCGGTGGCGGCTGCCGCTGCTGGATGCTGGGTGCTCGGGAAAGCAGCTCGGCCCGGGGTGATCCCTGCCCCGGGCCCGTGGGGAGGACACCGCAGCCCCCTGACATGGCTGTGCTCTAAGGCCGGGTCTGCTTCTCGCTGTGGGTGGGGAAAAAAGGTGCCAGGGCTGGTGGTACCCGAGAGCCTTGCAGGCAGTGGTACAGGGATGCACAAGGGGCCAAACCGGGAGGAAGGCTCCAGCCGCCAGGGCTGATCCACTGCTGGTGCACTCTGGCACACACACACACACACACACCATCTCCCACCCAGAAAGGCAGATTAATTCACCCTGAGCATCACCAGAGCATCTGTAATCCCCACAGCCACAGCCGGGGCAAGGTGGTGTTTCTCTGTAAATAAAGATGTCACTCCTCTCCAGAGCAGCAGCTTCCAAGCTACCAGAGATGATTTTTTTTTTCCAATAATGTTGAGTTTTTTACTTGTTCTTAAAAGGTGCGATTGCAAAAGAACAACACAAATCTGAACCTTTGTGAGAAAATGGTGCAACTTCGTTTTGAGTGATCCCTGGGAAGTCACCATTTCTGTCCCAGAGCAGTGCTGAAATGGTTTGCCATTTCCCTGTTCTTTCTTTTTCTTTCTTTTTTTCTTGCTTTCTTTCTTGCTTGCTTTCTTGCTTTCTTTCTTTCTTGCTTTCTTTCTTGCTTTCTTGCTTGCTTTCTTGCTTGCTTTCTTGCTTGCTTTCTTGCTTTCTTGCTTTCTTGCTTTCTTTCTCTTTAATTCTACATTTAACAAAGACATGACACGGCACAGTGACCTCTCCCCATCACTCCTGAGCTTTGCTGAGCTTTGCCCAAGTTTCGTGTCCTGAGACACCTCTTGGCTCCCACGAGGCTGCTCAGGCTGAACCTACAAACTGGGGCTTGAGCTTTGCTGATGGACAGTGTGGCCCAGAGTACGGTGGCACTGGGGACAGATGGGAGTCAGCTCACCAGCATATTTGGGAGGACATTTGGAAGAGTGTATGGGTGCATGTGTACACTGTTACATTACAGAAAACCTGTGGGTCATGTTCCTTGGTTTCTGAAGTCACCCTGCAGAGCTGTCTTTGTCTTTTCTACAGGCAGGTATAATTTGTGGTTTCTTATTGCTAGTATTGGCCCATAGCATATAAGCAGCAGAAGTGCCACTAGCATTTTCCCACAGCAGTCTCCTGGGAGCCAGGACTGTGGGCTTATCTGCATGGGGGCAGCAGCAGTCCCTGAGCCTGATGTTCCCTTTGTTTAGGGCTGTGGTCCTGCACCAGCAGTGCCTGTGCCCAGCACAGCACCACTGCACTAGAGAGCTCTGGGTTGGGCAGCCAGGCACGGTTTCACTTCAGATTAGTGGGCTCAAAGCAAATATTGCCATAGTTTCACATTCCTGACTGACTTTGTGTCAGCGTACATCAGCATAAAATATTGGATGAGCCCTCAGGTTGAAGCAAGATTGTTGTTATTTAGATCTAATGAACTGCAATAGGCAGAAATACATAAATCATTCCTGGTTGGGGAGTAAATCAAATGCAAGAGGCTGAGATGACACTGGAGCCTGAATTTCAATATGCTGAGGGCCAGGTGCATCCAACAAGAGTACAAACACTGTGTTTCCTGACAAGCTGTTTTTCCCAGCACTCAAGTTAAACACTTTGAAACACTTTGAAATGCTGTCTGAGCTACGTTTTCTGCTGCTCCCCTGAGACCACAGCTCTGGGACAGTCACCCTGTGAAAGTCTCTGACTCGGCCATCACCTGTGTGGAGGTGAACAATCATTTCTGCCCAGAATGTGGACAGTTCAGTGTGCTGTGCAGGGATTTTGTATGGGATTTAAGCCTCACTGAGCTTCCTTCTTTCAGTCTTTAACTAATGGGAAGTCATTTGAACACTGGTGTAGCCCCCAGGTTCAGCAGAACTGCTGACACAGACAGGACTGGATCTGGCTTGACCCTCATTGGCAGGAAAAAGGACAGACTGCCACAGATGCCATCGGAAGTCCCCAGCTGGCCCTGCCACTGCACCCCAAATGTTGCCATCTTATATAAAAAATAAATGCAAAAGCCAGCCTTGCATCTTCCCCTTGAAGACTGGACAAAGCTGTGTTCAAGTGAATTAAATCTGCTTGCTCTCTTTTGGTGATGAACTTGAGGCTGATGAAAGTGAACTATATTTAGTGCTAGCTAGAGGCACAAGTGAGTGGCTGGCAAAGCACAGAGTGCACTTCCCTGCCTTGCCAGTGCATCCAGCCGGGACCTGCACCACCCAGGCACAAAGGATGCCAAGAGCATGAATGCCACGCTCCACCTTGCCCCCTTTAATTTAGAGTATGCTCTGCAATGTCTGTTTCACACAGAGAGAGAGGCTCCTTCCAGCTCAGAGCCCCCTTGGGTAGGTGAGTGCCTGCCTTTCTCTGCCAGTGCCAGGCACACACTGCTGTGTTCAGCATCGCGGTGTTGGTGTGTGAGCCCCGTGGTTCTGCTCCTGGGGGAACTTTGCTTTTCTGCATTGGAGCAGCTCAGGGGGAAATGCCCCGGGTGCAGCTGCCTGTGCTGTGAGGCAGCACTTTGACAGCACTGCCACGGACTGGAGAAGGAGGAGGAATCATCTGCCTTTGGTTCAGGGTCATCCTCAGCAGCAAAAGCATCTCAATTGGCTTCTGCTGCACGTACTGCACCTCGCACCGTGGGGCGGGGGAGATGTTGGTGCTGGATCAGCTTCTATTTCCTTCAAGTGCTCTGAGGGCTGCTGATGATTTCAGCTTTGCTTATTGCAATGTGTCCTTTACTGTGGTAATTTGTCTTGCTCTTTAAAGGCTATGGTCTGACATTTGGTCTTTACTGGATTCCACATTGCTTGTGAGCATAAAGGTCCTGTCTGCTTAAATAAAGTTTCATCCAAGATGCTATTTACAAGTTTCTTCAAAATGTCAATATTTGCTCTTCCTGCACTCTGGCAGGGTGGATCACACTTACTGCTGGATAGCACTGCAAACTACAGGTGCTCAGTGTCCAGATGGTGTTTCTGAGCTTCCAGAGAGTCTTTCTGGGACCTTGTGCCCTGGGGAGCTGCCCCCTGCACATCCAGCTGTGGCTCCTCCAGTAAGGATCTGGCTCCTTTATTTCAAAGTTCATACTAGTAGTTACTCAATGGGCTTTTTATACACAGATATTATCTCTTAAAGTGTTTTCTTCTGTTTCTTGGCATATTTCTTTGTGCTGCATGCATGGAGCTTTTCTGCCTGGGATATACACTCGAAACAGAACGGGTGAGTCTTTCTTTATGGCCTTGGTAGAGTTGGCTGCTCATTTGGCTGTTGTAAAAACAAATGAAGAGTTTAAATCTGCAAGACAGGAAGATCCTGTCTTGTGTTTGCAAGCACTGAAGGAGCAGGACCTATGGGAGGTGGTGGCCCTGATGGCCAGAAAGAGCCACAAAGCTGAAACAGGGTCCCTGCCTGCAGCAGCTGCAGATCCAGGTCAGCACAGGCAGGTTTATCCTGACAAACAGCACAGCTGGAACTTTGCTCCACAGGCTGCACCAGTGCCCAATCTCCTGGTGCCAGCATTGCCCTGCAAGCACTGTGCCAGGGAGGGCCAGGCCTCCATGGCTTTGCAAACTGCCTTACAAATCAGGTATTCATGCAGACAAAACTGCAGCAGCCTGTGTGCCAGATGCTTGGGGCCCTGATGCTGCTTTGGCTCTGGAGGCAGCAGGACTGCAGGGGATCTGGCAGCAGACATCCCCTGCCTGCAGTGTGACCCTTGCATTCACACACACTCAGTCCCCTGCAGTGGTGCCACGTGCCATGGCACTGTGGAAACTCCCAAATCTCAGTGGCAGGAGGGGGAGAGGAGCCTGTGGGTGCCATTCTCAGCACAGCACCCAGTACCAGATACCCTCCTGCCCCTGCTACCCAGAGGCTGCTCTGCCCCTGCACCAAGGAAGGGGGGCTCTCTTTCCATTGTACTAAGCTGCATTTATTTCCCCACAGCAGTATGTTTGTCCAGGTCATTACTCCAGAAGCAATAGTGCTTTGCTGTTACACCAGAATTCCCTTTCACTGCTGCCTGAGGAAGGGGGTAGAGAACTGTTGTTTGTTCTGCTTTAAGACACTGTGAGGGGAGATAAGCACCAGACAGCAACCCAAGCATTACAGAAAGCTCTTTCCAATAGACACTGGCTTGCACTAGACCTCTGCTTTGTGCGATGAATCAGTGTCCTTCCCAGAGATCTTATAAAACAAGATTTCCTTAATTCCCTGGTATTCAGGATACAGAGCTAAACTCGCAGGACTTAATCTATTTAAATTGCCTTGTGATATATATTCAAAAAAAACAGAGGTACACTCATAAGAGATAATCCATTTTAAATTGATTTTGCCTCTCAGCCTCTGTGAAATATCTGTGCAGCACAGCCTGGGGGCTTTCTGCATTTCTCATTTAGGAGAGACCAGCCAAGCCAACCGTGCACAGGGCAGACCTCAGCTTGCTTTATTGCAGATATGCTGCATCCAGTATTTAAACTGGTACCCAAACCCCAAACTGTTGGAAAGGAGCTGGGAAAAGCCACCAGAGTCTTATCTTTTTGTAGAGAAGATCAAAATAACCCCTGAGAACTGCTGCAAAGACAAGCAAGTGGAAAGATCGCAAGGGAGTGAGCATGCTTAAGCTCAGCTCTCATGCGGAGGCAAATAAGTGGCTTTGAACTAATTCCTTTTGCCAATCCCTGAAAGGAGGCAGAGAATCATGGAATGGTTTCAGTTGGAAGTGCCCCTAAAGATCAGCCCGTTCCAATCTGCCTGTCGTGGACACCTTCTACAAAACCAGGCTTGCTCAAAGCCCCATCCAGCCTGGTCTTGAACACAGCCAGGGCTGGGGCGTGACTCGTTTTCCCTTAAGGATGGCTTTAGCTATTGGCTACAGCGGCAAGATATGCTGTCTTTCCCCTTGGAGCAGCAAACCCTTCTCGACTTAGGGAAAGTAGTGTCCCCAAAGCCTCCAGCGGGTTTGGTACCGGGGCTGCTCTGTGCAGCTCAGTCGGGGACACGGGCCAGGCTCTGGGGAGGCCCCCGCAGCCTCCACATCGCTCCGGGCACCGCAGGCACCCGGGGCAGCCACGCTGGGAGAGCCGTGGAGCCGGGAGACACCGGCACGGAGCCCGTGGGGCCGGGAGACACCGGCACGGATCCTGTCACTGCCCGGGGACACGGGCTCACATCCCGGTACTGCCCGGGGACACGGGCTCACATCCCATCGCTGCCCGGGGACACCGGCTCACATCCCGGCACTGCCCGGGGACACCGGCTCAGATCCCGGTACTGCCCGGGGACACCGGCTCACATCCCATCGCTGCCCGGGGACACGGGCTCACATTCCGGCACTGCCCGGGGACACGGGCTCACATCCCGGCACTGCCCGGGGACACGGGCTCACATCCCGGCACTGCCCGGGGACACGGGCTCACATCCCGGCACTGCCCGGGGACACGGGCTCACATCCCGGCACTGCCCGGGGACACGGGCTCACATCCCGGCACTGCCCGGGGACACGGGCTCACATCCCGGCACTGCCCGGGGACACGGGCTCACATCCCGGCACTGCCCGNGCTCCCACCCGGGCACTGCCGGCCGCGCACGGCGGGGCCCCAGCGCCACCCTCTGGGGACGCGGCCGGAGCAGCGCGGTCCCCGCTCCCTCCCGGCCGCGCTTCCCCCGCCAGACCGGCCCGTGCTTCCCTCCCGAGCGCCCTGCAGCGCCGTGTGGGGGCTCAGCCCGAGCCGAGCAGCGGGGGCCGGGCCGGGCTGGGCCGCTGGGCCGCGGGGCTCGGGGCGGACCGGAGCTCCGGCATCCCCGCAGCTCCGCGGGCTGGGCCGCTGCACCTTTGTGCTGCCTTTCCAGCTGCGGAGAGAGGATATTTATCGGTCATTGCAGAGCCAGCTGTTATAAAAGGTCTATTTAAAAGATTCCTAAGTCTCCTGCTCTAAGTAAAGAATCTCAGCCTTTGGCTTGATCCTTTCAGATAAAATGGTTTGGGTTGGAGTTTTGGGGGGTTTTTTTGTTCGCCTCCTGATCAGCTCCAGCTCCAGAAAATCACCTCCAGGAGGAAGGACAGAAGGACACTGCTGCGGAGGAAACCTGGAAGGAGAAGTGCGACACTCTGTAGCACAGGCCTGTCCAAGGGCTGCTCCTACCAATAGATATTCTGACAACAAATTACCCTGTAAGTTTAGTAACATGTTGCGGATGTGAGTACTTCATATCTGCTTATAAAGGGCTCCTCTTGTTATTTATTGTCTCTTTCAGGATTAGCTGAGGAAGGAAATGGGAAATTGCAGTGGCTGGCATGTCATGAAGCTGCCTGAGAGGCTGGGGAGGACGCGCAGCGGAGGCAGCTGAGAACAGCCCCTCGCAGCCGAACCCCGCAGGGTGGCTTTGGCCCATGTGAGCAGTGAGGCACTTCTGACTCAGCGTTCCTCGGGTGAAAGTTTAGAATCAAATCAGCACAGCAGGGAGCTTTTTTTACTGCTTCCTCCCATAACAACCAGCTCCTGTCCAGTCACAAGATTGGATGGAGGATCCCACTGCAGAGCTGAAGATGGGGACAGGCTCCCAGTTGCCTCAGACTCACAGTGACAAATGTGCCATGTTCCCCCAAAAGTCAGCAGTGATGTGTCTCTCCTCGCTCCTGTGAAACTCAGTGGTGATCTCCACGCTGGGAGACACAGAAAGGAGGGTCAAGCATGCTGCCTTCCTGCTGGAGAGGGCATTTCCCTCCTCTACTAAATATGGAAGCAGACATAAGTAGCCCTCTTGTTCTTCCCAGGGTCATCTGGGACACGGAAAATTCTGGAGGAGGCTTTTCCGTAGCCTCCACTCCTGACTGCTTCCCTCCCACTGCTGGTGGAGCCAGAGCCAGTGCAATGGGGAGGGCTGGCCTTGGACACCCCACTGCTGCCTCTGAGCACTCACCTGAGCGGGTGCCCGGCCTCTGGGCTCCCTCCATGCAGAGGACTCAATGCACAGTCACAGCCAGGTATGTAGGGGGGGTTTCTTTCCCTATACCCAAGGAACATTTGCCAGAACTCGGACCCTGCAGTGCAGTGTAACCATTGGCAGGGCAGTGACTGCTGTGGGTGTGAGCTCCTAAATCACTTACAGCAAGAAATAGAGAGGTGATTGCACAGTTCTGGCTGCTTTGCTGTGAGCCTTGCCCAGTCCCACCAAATCAAGCACCACAGGACATCAGATCCACACAGGGTCCAGGCATCCTCCCTGGGATGCATCCCCAGCTCTGAGCCATCAGAGCACAGGGCCATAGCAGGAACTGCTTCCTTCCAGGAGAACACTGGATCTAAAATAAGTTACATTTCCTTCATTGTTTCTTGGCTTGAGCCTCTGAAAGTGCAAACTGTTTATGTTTTCCTGGTGTTAGTCATGCACACAGATTGGGAGCCTAACCTGTAATTCAGGATTTGCTGCTGCTATAAAACATTCACACTGGGATCTTCTAGACCAGAAGTAGAAACCCTTGATTTCATTCCACTAGAGGAGTTTAATCTAGGATTGTGACATTTCAATTACTTAGTAAAACGTATTTAACAAACCCAAAATAAAACCAAGAGAAGGAAAAATGTATATAAGCAACTACAAGGATTTTATTTAAAGCCAGTAAAAGCTGTAAATTTAGAAGAAAGATCTAAACAATGACCTTACAGTAACCCTTTCTCCCTGTTAGGCTGCATAATTTAGGGACTTCAAAATGTAATGTCTGAGATTTTAATTTCTCCTTAGTTTGAATTTTTGGCTGATAAGGCACAGAAAAGCCTAGACTACTGAAAATTTCCCCAAGATGTAAAAACCCATTTCTGCAGGATGCTGGTCCTCTTCTGGAGCACACAGATGTTCCTCATCCACAGGGGTTCAGTGAGACAATACAGGAAACCACTCAGGTTGGTTCCCATCACTGCCAAGGGCCAGATGTGCTGGGTTTCAGCCTAACCTTCCATAAAATAATGGGATAAACAACACACTGGTAGTTTTGTCTGTCACACAAAGAACATTGCTGCTTCCTCTTAATCTCCTGCTATCTATAGGTCCTCTCTTGGTCTTCAGTGGGGCTGTGAGTTCCCTTGGGAAGGGTGTCTCTTGTTGCCCCATGCTGGTGCAGATGCTGGTCCAGTGAGGTTGCTGGTCTAGAGCTTGGCAGTGCTGAGCTGCAGCACATGAAGTGCTCCATGGCTTGGCTTTCTGGAATAACTGTGTCACTAAGAAATATATTCAATTTTATACTCTTTAACATTGCTGCTTTCTGTGTCTCCATAGATGGTTGTTTATTACCCACAGCCAGGGATGGTTTAGCTGCTCAGCACAATAAATCAGGCTCTTTTTAGCACAGCCTCAAGAATTCCCGGAGTGGTTTCAGCTCCCCCAGAACCACAGTGACTCAACATGGTGAACAGAAATCCAGACTTCCCCAGTAAACTCCTGTTTCTACAAAGAAGTTATTGCTGGATAGGGGTTGGTTTCACTTCCATGGTGGTCGGTACTGGGGATCTTCAGTCTCTGGATTGGCCTTGGAGCAGGGCATTGTATGGGAAGCAGAGAGGCAGCCCTGGCCCTGGAGAGCCCATGGAATGGGTGCCAGGTGGGCTGAAGTGTGGGCAAGCAGGGGAGAGGGAAAGAACAGCAAAGGGATAAAGGAATAAATCCTGCCAGGCTGCAGGGATTTGGAAGCAGCCTTGTGGAGGCAGCTGTTCAGGGGGGTGAGGAGCTTCCTGGCTTGGGCTGACGCACACACACTGGCCCACCACGTGCAGGATGCAGCTGGGTTTTTGCGCTTCCTAAATATTCTGGGATTATTATTAGTATTATTATTAATTCTTAATCAATGCAGGAAATTAATGGAGGCGGGAATGGAAGTGCAGGTGTCAGCAAAGAAGCTGCTTTGTTATTCCTGACACAGCACAGCAGGGGCCCGGGGCTGCTGGATAAGGCACAACAATATCAACAATAGAGTCTTGGAGCTGTTTTTATAAATGACTACTGATATCTCTATTAGCTCCCAAAGCAGATAGCAACACCTCTATCAGGAAAGAAATTTATATCCACTAATAAGGAATTCTCGGTTAGCAATGGAGACTAAGCCAATTACCATTAGCTTTGCCTAACAATAAAACATAGAGGTCACATAGTGCCCTTTGAGAGCTCTGATGTGACTGTCGTGCTAAACTCCCTGCCACTGAGACAGGCAGGCTGCTCTCCTGGCTGCCAGAGCACACAGTGATGCTAATGTGGTCCTCAGCAGCCCTTGGAGGAAAAGTAAATACTGAACCTCATTAAATATAATAGCACATAATAAGCTGATATTCATATACTTAGTACTCATGCTATGAATAGCAGATATTGACCCAAATGTGAGAATCCAATGTTCTATCACCTAACATTAATCCTTATCAGCTTTGTGGTCATGTTCAGAAGTCTCCCTCGGGTATGTTTCCTGGACACTATTAAACAAATAAATTGCTTCTGCTGCCTGTAATTAAAGAAATATATTCAACAGCAAAGAGGCACAAATGGAAGTGTACAGCAGGAAACTGCTGCACCCTGAGTTATCCTTCACATAGAGTAAGATGGCAGAATAAGACACAGTCCCTGCTGGCAAGGAACAAGTGGAAAAGAGAATGAGATTAAACACGGACAAGCTGTAATGCAGTCTCTGGGGTGCCCTGGGGTTACCACAGCAAATACTTCACTGATCTGGGAGAGCTCAGGCCCACTTGACCCCAACACCTCTGTTTTTCACTGCTGTTACTCCAGCTTTTGCTGCCACCCTACCTGGACACCTCTCTGCTACCACTAGGTTTTCTCTGCCCATCTTTGTGCTCTGTCAATACCACTTCTTGCACCAGAGAGTAAAGTTCATCCCTAGGAATGGGTCAGTTGGTTCAATGAGTGGGATTTTTTTGTAGATTCTTTCCATAATAACTCAGAACGCCTATTTCAGACCTTTCTCCCACATGTGTCCACCCAGGTTCATAAATACTCACCACATGCTCTTTCTGGGCACTGGAGAGAGCAGCAATGAACTATTTAATTTCCTCTGGGACCCAGAGTCCATCAAGAGAAAAAGCAGCAGAACAAGTCACTAGGAGTAAACAGTAGTTACCATCAAAAACACAGACATATATATACATATATATATATA
>VZRZ01008460.1:3577125-3609238 GCA_013398175.1 Climacteris rufus | reverse complement strand
GGGGGAGCGGGGTCAGCCCGGGGCCGCGGCCGCCCCGACAGCGCGGGGTCTGCCCGGAGCCCCGGAGCGCGGGGGGTGCGCGGAACCGAGCGGGGAGCGCTCGGCGCTCGGGGCTGGTGCGGGCGGCAGTGGCCGTGAGAGGATGAGCTCATACCTGCCTTCCTGAGGCGGGCAGCGGCTGTAGTGCTGGGAGGAGACGAGCGGAGATGCAATCGGGAGCGCAGAAGTAATCCCTGAAATACGATAAAAGTAACAGATTTTCTGAGGAAGGAGAAGCGGACGAGCTTCGTCTGCAACAGGCAGCTGTTGCTGCGTGTAGAACAACTTCTGGCGTGCTCTGTTTTGTGGTGTCTTATATTTTTGCTGGTTTTGAGGAGGGTTGGACTAGATGATCTCCAGAGGTCCCTTCCAGCCCTGACAAATTTGTGATTTTGTGTCGCTTTGATGCTTCTCGCATTTAGCCTGTGTAGTGAAGATCTAGCAGTGTTTTATCAAGTGCATTCCAGTGCTGCTGCCCCAGAACTCAGCCTGACACCGCGTTGTTGTTGCTGTCAGCCAAATGTGCTCCCTCTTGTTGTAAATCTCTCTTTCTGGTTCTCTGCTGGACAGGTCACAGCTTGTATCAGTTCTGGTGGTTTTGTGCAACCTGGACCAAAGCTCTGCATTATTTAACTTGGTAGGATGAGGTTTTACCTGGCTTGTTTACAGAGCAGTAAGATAAGAGCAGTGGGATCCATGCATTTGAACCTTTAATAATGGACTAAGAAGCTTGTTTTAATCTGCGAGTCAATGGTCACTGGATGCCTGGAACAAAGGAAAGACTGGATCTTCACACCTACACATCCTGTATCAAAGCTTTTCTGAACTTAGCTTCTTCTGTAGCCTGGTGAAAAACACGTCTTGGTGTACAGTTCTGCAAGATCTGATAAGCCAAATTCACAGGGCTTGTACTGAAATGACGTTTTTCTCCAACTGCTTAGCTTCCTCTGGGGATAGCGAGCATCAAACTCTTCTCCGAGTTGCTTTAACTCAAAGTAAATTGTAAACAGCTGAAAACTAGAAACGACAAAAACTGTTCAGTAAGTTAAAGCAGCTGGATCCTGTCAGGGTGGGGACAGGAGGGAGTGAAGGTGAGGGATTTGTGTGACTAGGGGCCACAGGCAGGAAGGGGGAAGCAGACCTTTTGGTAGAAGTGAGCCATTAAATCTGCCCAACTGCCCATGCACCTTCTGCCTGGTACAGAGAACGCCACGTGTCCTGGCTCTGCAGGTTCCACCACCTGTGTCTAAGCAGAGCTTGATCATACGAAGTCCCTCACTAAAAAGTGAAAGATGCTTTTAATTTCTCTACTGCTCACCTGTAGTGATGTATCATTGTCTCAAGTCCACAGAATTCTGTGAGCCTGAGTCAAGTAGAGAGGAGACATCAGTGAGCTTAGTTTGCTGTACAGGTACTGGTCTGTACTTCAGTCTGCTATTGAATCTGTGCTAACATATGGACAGTATTTTCTCTAAATAACCTTTGAGATCTCTTAAGAGCTAATTTCACATTTACATGGGATACTTCTTGGATACAGGCTGGTAGACTGTATCTTTTAGGATGTTTAATAACACTGGGATGGGACAACAACAAAAAAAAATCAGAAGTTTCTTCTGGCAGCAAAGGCAACTGAAAACAAGTGCATGTTGCCCTCTGCAGTTTGAGGCATTTCCTTGTGCATTCAGTGTTCTGATGATCAGCAAAACCTGTTGGGAATCCTTTTTGGCAGCACATGCTATAGCCAGTTTTTAGCAAAGCAGTGTAGATATATTTGCCCTCAGTAAAAATGTGGGGTTTGCAACTTCCTCCCCACCTAGCCTGAATTCTACATGGGGAAGTTTAATAGAGAAACTGTGAAAGTGGTGCCAAATGTTCACATCAACTTGCTGACTTCTTTGCTCTTTGTTTTATTAATTGTCTGGTCTGTAAGAGTGGAATTTTCAAGTTGGATGTAAGCTCCCAATTCCCACTGTTAAGTCAGTAAGTTACTGATGCTTGAGTCCCTCTCAAGGAAGGCACCATATCTGCATCCTCAAGTACAACAACAACTGCTGCTTTTAAAGAACTAATCAGCAAAAATTACAGAACTTGATGCCAGGTGTTTCTTTCAGATGATGGTCTTAGATAGCGCTCCTGGGGTGATGACTTCTCTAAGGTGAAGTGTGTTTGGAGATGTTTGGAGACTGCTGAATCCCCTCTGGCTGGGCCTGTGTGCTTCACTTCTGCTCTAGATATTGCCTTTCATTTGCAATTCTGCTCTTGACAGGATGTGTAGAGAGTGTCCATCTGTTGGATAACTAAGCCCAGAGTAAAGAGGGAGAGGTAGTGTGACAGAAGATACCCTTCCTTAACCTCTGTCACTCTGCTTTAAAAGTACTATAACAATGGAAAAATTCAGAAAAAGGTGCTGAAATGTAGAGGCATGGAAGTCCCATGCAGGAGGATGTCAGTTTAGAGAGAAGGAAAGAATGAAGTAAGGCACACTTGGTTGGATGCAGGCACGTGACAGACCCTCTATATTTTATTTATAGGAAAAGTGATCCACCCACTCTGAAATCAAGAACTGCCAAACCTAATAGTTTGGACATCATATGCCTAACAGTGAGGGGCAAGTTTGTTCCTAGTGTACTTGTGTCCTAGAATTGTTATGAGAAACCAAACAAAAGAATGGATGTAGATAATGAGAAACGTTCTCAATGTTAATTTAAATTGTTGAATTATAACTTCAGTAGTCCTGTCTTTTTGAAGTTGCCTCGATGCTTTTCCTGAAGAATCTAGTTTTCCTCTCTGTAGGAAGCTAAGTAAGGTTAAGTTGTGCCCTGTTGACAGGTGAGAGATGCTTAGCACAACTTGTGTGTGTATTTTAGCCAACATGCAGAGCTGCTTTTGGCAGCAGTCAGGGTGTGAGGTGCAGTGCTGCAGACAGGTTTCTGCACTCCCAGTCTGCTGAGGCTCCCACACAGGGGCTTCCCCAGGGCAGCCTGGACAGGGCATTGCAGCAGTGAATGGCCGGGGTTTGGGGTGTGCCTGCCAGGCAGGGCAGCAGCAGCAGCAGCAATTCCAGCTTCCAGGGCAGCCACGGCTTGGAGGGACCAGGGTGTGCAGGATGGGAGTGCAGCTGCTGGGCTGCTGCTGAACCTGTGTGTTCTGCACGGGCACAGCTGCTGTGCATGCACTGCAGCGCTGCTTCCGTGGGCCTGCAGCACACCTGCTGTGTAACAATGCACATCCTCCCGGGAGGGCAGGCTCTGGCCGTCTGGGATTTGCCCAAGGCCAAGCTGCACGTCTTTGTTTTTTGTTTGAAGGGCTAAGTGTTTTGTTTTCTGTCACAAAACTTAACAACATGTTGAAAATGTGAAGCCCAGTTCAAACAGGGGCTAGGCTGGAGCTACCTGATTGTGAGAACGGGAGCTTCCTGTAGTTTGGTCACTGTGAGGATGAATTGCACAGCAGGATGAATAAGAAAAAAAGGTTCTTTGTGAGTTTATTTGACTTTCAGACTAATCAGACACCTGTTTGTGCAGGTGAAATGGGGTATTTCTTTAAATTGTGTTTAATCTTGTAGATAACCTTGAAACCTTCCTTTGTTAAACTGGTGTAAGAGTGGTATCATATAAGACAACTTAGAAGTTATATGAAATGCAATCTAAAAGATCTGTTGCTATCAATTTTTAAATTCCACTGTTTAGTAAATGACACCAGTTTAGTCTTTATCTTATGTTTTCTGTGGCATATGTCAGTTTTCCTGTGCTGTCTGATAACCCTGTAAAGTACAGGCCTTTCAAACCAAAAGCAATATTTGATCCTTGGGTTGATCTTCATGTAAATATTTTCAGACACTTTTGCCACTATATATACTTTTTAAAAAATGTAATGATTTAATATACTGCTCTCATAAAACTTGTGGCCTTAAAGTAAAACTGGGGAGTGGAGAAAGTTGGTAGGTTCAGGTGTTTGGGAAGATAAGACCATTATAGGGTCATTTTGAACTACAGAAGGCTTCAGTTGCCAAACTGGCTGATTTTGTGTAAGTGTAGTGGCACATAACAGTAACTGTTCACGAGTGAGGGAGTGCTGGTGCTGACAGACACAGCTCCATTCATCTCAGGCAAGCCACTGGACTTACCTGGCTGCATTGTGAACTGATCTGAAAGTGGTGTTTTTGCCAAGCAGCTCTGGAAGTTTCACAATGTTTTAAAAGTGTGTAATTTCCACGGTAAAGCTGCACCTTAGCTTGGGTGTGCGTGCTGTGTCACGCTGTCAGCTCGAGGTTCTGTAACCCTTATCACCCAAGCAGCTTTTTCCCAAGGTAGCTGAGTAGCCTGGGAGTGGGAAACAACATCTGTTTTTGTTTGAGTGCAGATTTTCTGCAAAACTAATTAGCTGAAGAAGTCTGAAAGGGTAGCAGTGTCTTTTGAACCTCCTGTGTTGTGTAACCAGTGTGGGAATGAGTTGCCTTTACCAGAAGTGTTGGGCTAATTAGTGGCAAGTGTCACAGTAGAAAACTAAAGTATCTATTTGCAATTGAGGGATTTGTGTCTTATTTAGTTTGTAAAGTCTAAGCAGTGTCTTGTAAAAT
The DNA here is from genome assembly GCA_013398175.1 of Climacteris rufus. Classification (NCBI taxonomy): domain Eukaryota; kingdom Metazoa; phylum Chordata; class Aves; order Passeriformes; family Climacteridae; genus Climacteris; species Climacteris rufus. The sequence continues at coordinate 3,604,620 of VZRZ01008460.1, read as the reverse complement.
AGGACCTTTGCTGAAACCTAAGCATTAATGTTGTTATTATAAATATATTTCATTATGAAAGTCATCTCATGGCTGTAATGAACTGTGACACATTTCTGCCACTCCTTCTAAGGAAATCCAAGAATTGACAATGGAACTGAAAAGGTTTCAGTAACCAGAAATCCCACACAGGCCGTGGCCTTTCTCAGCAATGTTTGAGAAACAAAATATTTTCTTGCTTTTTTGGTCAAAATATTAATTTTGCTCTTTTTTTGCAAATTGGGATTAGAGCCTTCTAGGAGGATTATGCCTCAAAACAGTGTCACATTGTGCACTTGGACTGTCAGTATTTGGACAGAAGCATCCTCAGTTTAAGGTGTTAAATCAGTTACAATGATGCAGGGTTCATGTACCAATCCACTGCACTTTCTTGTTGACTTAGCTCTGCTGTATAAATGGGATCTTTGCTTTTTGTGATTAAACACTTCCAGATGGTAAAAACAAGAGCTGCAATTCTTATAAACATAATGGAAGTAGTTGTGGATTTTTTCAGAAAGTATTGTCCCTTAAAACAGTTTTGGAGGCAGGAGGGCCAGTTGAGCCTGAGGTCTCTGTATTTGTATTTTTATTGCTTGGTGCAGGGTGATACTTGGGGTTGTAGAGTGTCACTGATGTTGGCAGTCAGCTGGGATGCCTGTGCAATCCAGGTAGGTCATTTGGTAGTAAGCTTTTAGGGAATTAATCTGTAACTTTGTCCCTGTTTGTGACTGACAAATTGATAGAATTATAGAACAGCCCTGGGTGGAAGGAGTCTGGAAAGATCATCAGATCCAACCTTTATGTATCAGTAAGGTTCTGTAGTCACAGTAAGCAGTGTGACTCATTACTTAAATATCTTCTAGAATTCTGAAAGTCTTGTGGAAGATCATGTAAGTTCAGGATATAATAAGGGTTGACCATCCACTAATTGAATTGACTTGACTAGAAGTAATTATTTGATACCATTCCCCTAAGACAGCTTGTTCTTTCATGTAATTAGTGAAGTGAGAGGTGCTGTGTGAGTGGTTGCTAATGCAAAGTCACTGTTTCACAGTGTGTATTTTGGAAAGTAGTGCAAACTAGTTGCTTCCTGTTACAATGTGTTTTACCTCTATATATACCAAGTGTCCTCATTTAGAAAGAGTTTTGGTTTCTTTAGTGTTCCACCCAATGCTCAGCATACATGCTTATTTTACGTTCCCTGTAATGCAAAATGTTTTTAATTTTGTACTTGGAATAGCATCCATTTGTTAGAAAAGAGTGATAGGTGATTTCTAGAAGATTCTTCTGCAAAGTCTTGTAGAAGCTGTGGATCTTTGCGTTGTATACAGTTGAGAACTTTATTTGTAACGAAGTGGTGTGAAAACATTCACTTTGTTGCTTGTCTAAAGATCAGTTATACAGCCCTGCAAAGGAAGGCTGTGTTACAGACTGGTTAATACGAAGTTTACTGTCTTTGAACTCTATCTAAGTCTGTCTTCTCTCTCTAACAGGTCACCAACAAAACTTGCAACCCATGTAGTAAAGGTGAGTTTTTTCTTAAAGTCAATCAAGTGCTGGTTGATGAACACAGTGCTGAGTATTTCCACCTAATGCAGATGTGCTACAGTAGCCCTGACATCTACACACAAAGGAAATTATAGATTTTCCTTGTTCTAAGTAGCAATTGTGCTTGTCTTAAAATTCCAGCTTTACTTTTATTTAGGGTACAGTGTCTTGAAGCTCATTTAATTCTGTATGTGTATGTGCAATTTAATTAAGCTGTATGTGATTACTAAACTACCTTCTTTCAACTGATTGTGAGTAGTAAGCAAGGCTCTGCAGCACTTGGGTTTTGGTCTTGATTTATTTGGAATAGTGGATTGTGCTCTCTTCTGTCTTCAAAATAAGAAAAATCTGAATGTTTGTACTTGAGAAGGCTCCCCTGTAGGTTTTGTGAAGATAAAACACTATATTTAGCTTAATGAGACAGCATTGCCACTTCCCACGGAGGTAATTGGTATTCTGTGCACGGTGACAGCGCCGCTGAATCCGGCACACATTGAATAGGTGAGAGCTGGAACCTCCTGCAAATAACACTCATTTCCTGCTCTCACAGGGCCAAAGGTGGTGCTGCACAACACTTCCACCTAAGGAAGCCTTGTAGCTTTGTCTGCAGAGAGTTGGGAAATCCCAGTGAAGCTGGTGTTTGAGATGTCAGCAGCACTTTGTTCTCAGTCAATAGTATTTTAACAGTGATACCATATCTTGCTATACCTCTTGTGGAACAGAGCCTTACCCCTCATTTTGTGTTCTGTTTAATATCCCTTTACTAATTAGTATTACATATGTAAGCCTTTCAAGAAATGTTGTTTTATCATTCTCACTAAATTCAGCGCGATCAATGAACTTCAAAACTAACTTTAATGTCTTCATAAATTATTAGCTATGAAGTTCTCTATGTTGCTTGTAGGTTTTTAGTTTTTTTAAGTATCTTCCTAAATCATTTGTTGAAAGCTAAGTTTCTGAAGCTGAAAAAAGTAGTAGCTTCTCTGCTTGGTATCATATCAGTTCAGTGAATGTGTGACTAATGGTATAGTTTGTCTTGGAATGGGTAAGAAATACTTCCTAAGTCCAAAGTTTAATAGGTGTGTGACTTTAGTGTCAATAAAATTAGGAATTAATATAATGAGATTCTGTAGGCACTGATTACACTGAAGTATTTAAGTCGTCATATGTTTGAAGATAGATTTTAATGATAAAGCAAAGTAGAGCTTGCATTTAGATTAGAAAAACTTTGTGCAAGGAGGGGGAGGGAGCATAGAGGGAGGAAGAATTTTTTCTGTATTGCAGCTGTCTCTGCACAATGTGCCATTTCTTTAGGTCAGAACTCTCCAAGAGGGATGTCAGCAAGAGTGGGGGGGAAGCTTCAAATGTAATATGTTAGGATGCTCTAAAGATTCTGTTTGATTGTCTGAGAGTCTAGAAAAAGTCTGAGAAATTTCTTAGATATCTGTACTAGGCAGTCACTCTAAATAAAAAAAGTAGAGGTGAATGTTTGAAAATACCCTGTTCTAGTTGGCTCTGCTTTGGGGCTGCAGGTCCCTTCCGATGTCAAGGATTCCATCAGATTCCACTTCAGATATTGCTGATGTTTGTGCTAATTGACAATGTGATGTTATGGCCTTTGACTGGACTACATGGTCTTTAAAGGGCTTTGTTTTCTAACCCAAACAGTACAGGGATTCTAATAGTTCATGTAGAACAGAAGGAATATTATGAAGTTCTTACTAGTCCATATCACCTGAGGTTAAAGCAGTATCCTGTGGTATAAAGTACTTGTAGTTCTGAACCTAAGCTTCTTCAGGAATTGATTAAAATGTTTACTCACAAATAGAATATTTTCAGTTCAGTTTGTTTGGATTTCAAAGGATCTGCATGAAGATGACTCATGGCTAAAATGGACAATGTGCACTAGGAATAATTGTAGAATGTAAGATTCCATGTTAGAACTTCAAAAGCATATTTGTGACCACTTGATAGAGCTGCCTGCCTTAATCTGGAAATTGCTAAGTAGTTTCTCCTGTGTGTGGCTATTATACAGTTCTTTCATCCTTTCCTGCAAGCAAAGAAAAAAGAAAATATTTTAAAATGGAATTTCTTTGCTGCGAATTATTAAATATGTTTGTTTCTGTGAACTTCATGCTGTCTTCAACTTGATTTTATTTGAGGTTGCAACCTCTTAAATATAAGTGCCTTTTTTGTTGCATAGTGTGCAGGCTTTCTGTGTATGACTGTGAAATGTTCCTCATGTATACTGAGCATTACTGTTTAAATATCTGACAGCAGTAATGTGTGAAAATGTAGCAGATTTCTTGTCCTTTATGCTATTTAATTTGTTGGAGCTGTATTTTTGTTAGATCATCTTACTGAAGAACTTACTACCGTCGTCTTATGACTTTTTCTTTTGTAGGATATGGACAACAAACTACACAAAGCTGGAAATGAAACCTTTGTACAAGAAATGAAGCAAGATGATTCAAAAGAGGTTAGTTAAATGTTACTTTGACCTTCCAGCATCACACTAAAACTATTAAATAATTTAATGATCAGTATTCTTCCTGAAAGTACCATAGGGTAGAATGTAGAATTTATTGTCAATTGGTTGTCATCTAAAGGGTACAAATCAAACTAAGCATCCTAAAAACATATTTAGGATTCACCAGTGTTGAATTATTTGTGTAACTTAGGGCATCATATTTAGCAGTGTGTGAGAACTCTGAAAAGAGAACAGCTTTTGTCTCCTAACTTTCTCTCAAAGTATATTAAAGAAGACTGGAAATTAGTCACTTTGTTTTATCCTTTGAGTATGCCCATTTCTGCACCAAAGTTCTGGTCTCCAGAATTTTTAAACAAAATGCATTTTGTATATAAAGCAGCTCCTGGGTGTAAGAGTTCTTGTGGGTGTTGTACAGGCTGACTGGTTCATATACCTAGGAAGTTCCTGCTGGTGACTGGTAGAATGGTTTTGTTTTGTTTCTTTAGATTATTGACAGTATTATAGAAGAAAGCCAGAAGGCACAACAACTGGAGGATGATTCTTTAGCTTCTAGAGAAAATGAATTGACTGTTCCAACTTCAGATGCAAACGCTTGGATTTCTGGAGCAAGTATCATTAGTGATATCCCAGAGGTATTAGCTGCTAAAATACCATTAGCAGAAGACATTAGAGAACCAGAACATCACAGTGTGTGTAAGGACACTGAATTGGAGTCTGGGAAGCTTTTGTTAAGTTCTGAGCAGCAGGAATCTGATAAACCAACAAAAGTAACAAATGCAAGTGACCATAAAACGGATGAAACTGAAGCACAAGGAGAAACATCAAAACACGAGGACGGAACAGACAAGAAAGAGGCAAATTCTTTAGAAAAAGTGGCTTCAGATTTATCTACCAAAGACCTTTCTACAGCAGAAGAAATGCCCCCGGCGAAGCCCCCGCGGCAGCTGCCGGTGGAGCCCGACATCGTGGCGAGCACCAAGAAGCCAGGCCCGGCCCGGCCCCCGCCTCCCACCACCGTTCCTCCCCCGAGGCCTCCCCCCCCTGCTCGGCCGGCACCGCCCCCACGGAAGAAGAAGAGTGAACTGGATTTTGAAGTGCAAAAACCTGTTTTAGAAGGCAAGTATTCTATTTTAGATGGGTTTAGTTATCTACGTGTTCTATTTTTGTGTTTTGAGCGAAGGATCGTTCAGTCTTGTGATCTTCGTTTAGTTGATGGGTAAAAAAATGCTTCAACAATCTTAGCTTCTTACAATGAAGTAATACCCTTCTGCTTTTGAAGGCTTCCTAATTTGTAGACTTTCTTGTAAACTAACACTTCCTACTAAAATAGCTGGTACATAGCAAGGAGAAGTTGACTCATCAATACATAAACTAAAAAACAGTTACTTCAAATAAAATGTGTGCAGTCTGTATTTGCATAGAAATGCAAGTCAAGGTGGGGACTGAAGTCTTATGAAAATTAGTAGTCCTGGGTTACTAGGGAAATGGCTGTTAAAGAAAAGTTAATAAAGCCTAAGAGGCCTGGGTGTGAAATCATGCCTAAGCGTTGAGCTGTATATGAAATACATAATTGTAAGTTAGATTTGGTGACAGTTGTTCTTTAAAAAATGCCAAACTTGTCAGAAAGTGTGTTCTGGACTGTAACTTATGTTAGGATTTGAAGTCTGTCCATGGCAAGTGTTATGCTTTTCTTTCTCACAAATCTCTTTTCAGTTTCTCGAGACAGCTTCACAGCTGGTGGTCTTTTAACCTCAAGTTCAGTGACAGAGGGTGTGCCCAAAGATTCTCAGCCTTCTTTGGATTTGGCCAGTGCAACTAGTGGAGATAAAATCGTCACTGCACAGGTAGTGGGAAGTGGTTATAAGTAACATTTCTTATTACTTTAGTGTTACAGTAGAGGTAATGTATTCTGTGTCTGCAAAATTTCAGGAAAATGGGAAAGCAGCTGATGGCCAAACAACAAATGAAGTACTTGGACCACAGAGACCCAGGTCTAATTCTGGAAGAGAGCTCACAGATGAGGTATCAGTGGCTGTGGTCTTGTGCTTGCTTTCCTTGTCTGTTGAATGAATTGGTGTAGTCACAGGTCACTCCTTGTTCTCTGAACCACTCCATGCTGTGCCCAGGAATGCAAACAGGAGTGATGGCACAGCTGGCTTTGTCCACCCAAGCACTTGGTGGTCCCAGAGCCCTGTGTGGCATTAGCCTTTGAGAGTGTGAGCTGTAATAGACCTGATGTGCCATCGAATTTGTTTGTAGCTGTGCAAATACCTCAGAGGATTTGCACTTGAGGGAACACCAGCAAACCTGGCATTTTGTCATGCATCTAAAAGGGGAAGGAGTCAGCAATAGGAAAATGATCTTCCTAGTACTAAAAACCAGTTTCTTCAGTTAATAATTCTGCTAGTCCTGATGGTGTTGGGCTTTTGTAAGTTGTGTCTATCAGTGTACAGCTTTTTTTAACTGTTGCTGAACTATGTAAGTGTTCATGAGATGCTCCAAATAAAGCTTTTCCTTTGTGTAGTGCTGGTTGGGTCTGAATTCCTTTTCTCTGTACATTAAGTTTGACTAAACCCGAGATACAGAAGTTAGAGTATCTGAAAGGGGAAGACTGAAATGTCTTTTAATTACATCATATGTTTGATACTAGCATGAAAGGTGTCAGGCAGTGGTTGATATAGCTATAACTGCATTTTTTATTTATGAAATTGAAGCTTGTAATTGCTCATCTGTGTCTAGTGGTTGATCATGTTTGCACTAACATGCTAATTTATATTTAGTCTTTGTAAAATAAATATATAGTGAGCTGCAGAATTTGCCATTAAGATAAATAATCTGTAAATTCAGATGATTTCTGTTTTGCTCTAGGTTTTGAATTCTAATCAAGTTCTCTTCATTTCACATCTTATTTTTTTCTATAGGAAATTCTAGCAAGTGTAATGATAAAAAACCTTGATACAGGTGAAGAAATACCCCTGAGTCTGGCAGAAGAAAAGTTGCCAACAGGCATTAATCCCCTGACTTTGCATATCATGAGGAGAACTAAAGAATACGTCAGGTATGAATCATGAGACTTTCAGCTCTTTATGATGCTGTTGCTTTTGTAGTTTTTCCATACACAGAGGCTGCTCTTATGCAAGTAAAAAGAGCCCCAATCCATCTGTCTGACTAATCTGAGTGCTAATTCCCAGTTCTTAATGAACTAGGCTGCTCATTGATTTTTCTTAGGTTAACTAAAAGTTGATGATTTTGCTGGAACTTGACAAGCAAGTACATCTGAAAATCCACTGATCTGCTGTTAGCCCCTGATGTGCTAAATCACACTTGTCATTTCTACACTGAATTAAACACAGTTTATGTTCAAGTACTCTATATTGTTCATGTCACCACCTGCTGTAGCTCTTTCAGTGTTTTTTGTTCCTCTGAAGATCTGTTGTCATTGGTACAGCTGACTACTTTGAGATTTACCTGTTCTTAATAGAACTTTAGACCCCTCTAATGTGTAAAACTGAGTCTATTTGTAATCTTTGATAGAAAAAGACAGGTTCTTAATGATCAGAAAATCATGTCAGTCTTTTTCAAAGCCCTATGTGAATGTATACATCAGACAATTTTTAAGTTTTTTGCATTGTTGTTTCTCACTGAAAAGCTCATTTCTCACTGAAAAGCTCATTTCTCTAGAACTCTTCTGTGAACAAACTTCTATTTTAGAATTAACCACTATTCATTTATCTGTGGAAAGCAAGATATGAGAACAAAGCAGTTCCTAGTAATATGATGGATTTTGTCTGCTCTTAGCTTTCAAAGCATCACAATAAGCTTAAGTTTGAAATTTGTGGTAGGGAGTAATTTATCCTTGTCACCTAGAGAGTGTATGCAGCTTTAGTATCAAGATGGCTACAAACTGGAAGACCTGTTTGTTATGTGATTAACAGAATGTCCATGTTTTTCCAATGTGTTACATAGAGGCATAAAGATAGATCCTAAAATGCAGGTCCTGCTTTACAAATGTGTCATTCAATTCAGATTCATTGTGATTTCCTGTTAAACAGTCATTTCTGTATTTCCTAGTAATGATGCAGCACAGTCTGATGATGAAGACAAAATGCAGACACAGCAAACTGACACTGATGGAGGGAGGTTAAAACAAAAAACGTAAGATGCTGTTTTATGGTTTTTTTTCCCTAGAAAGAAAAAGCAGATTTTGTTTTTTTAAGTTGAAACTTCCCTTCTGACTACGGAACAAGTTACCTTTTAAGTAGCCACTTTACAAGTGACACCTGATTTTACATAAGCCTGTAGCTCTGTGGTTGACCTGAAGATTGCCTGACTGCTGTCAAATTTACTGCTTATTTTAAGAAGCAGTAATGAAAAAAGATTGCATTTCAGATCAAAATTATTGATTCATAACAGCAAAAACTGAGAAGTTTCCATTATTATGTATTGAAAAAAATATCCTTGCTTTTAAGGACTCAACTGAAAAAGTTCCTTGGCAAATCTGTAAAGAAAGCAAAGCACCTTGCTGAAGAATATGGTGAACGTGCAGTGAATAAGGTTAAGAGTGTTCGAGATGAAGGTAAGTGACACTAAATTCTTTTTTTTTTAATAGGATAGGCTGTTTATCCTTGTGCTTAAGGAGTCAAAGCTGGCAGAGGAGCATATACAGCTGCATTCTACCACTGTTCTGTAGTTAATGATATGACTTTTAGAGTTAAAAAGTAGCTCAGTAGGCATTTTGAGACTACCAGCTTACAAGGATAAATTCTTGTAAAGTAGTAATTGGGACACTTTTTCAGCTAAAACAGTTGAATACTCTGGGTGTTTTTTTTGTTGTGCTGTTAGGAAATGGTCTGGATATCAAAATGCAAGCTTTTATTGGAAATTTATTCCAGGAAAAACAGAAGTGGGGGTTCTCTTTATTACTTTAACAAATCAGATTGTTTTCTGTCAACCAGTGCCACCATTAGGATTCTCATACAGCTTGAGCTCCTTTTAGATGTCCCAACTACAACCAATTTCTCCCCTTGTTGTTTCATCAGTTTATCTTTCAGCCAGACTGCAGCAAGCTGGTGTAACCACAGCCTGAGATAAGTGCCATGGAACTGCTGCACTTTAGTGTCTTGTGTTTCCACTGGCTGTTGGCCACAGCTCTTTTGCAATTCTTATGCTTCATGAGCAAATCACCAGGCCATTGCAGTGTATTCAGAGAGAAGAAACCAATAGACTCGTTTTCAGCACACATTAAACTAACAGAAATCACTTACTGCAGGATCTGATGAATGCAAGGCAGGTGCCAAGAAAGACCTGCTGTCAGTTTTTGTTCTGCCCCTTATTTTCAGTGTTCAGTGTTTGGATTCACTGCAGCCTAAAATTAGTGCAGATGTATTTTTAGACCTTGATGAAACAGTATTCTTGTTTTGCTTTATGATCTTAAAATTGGCTATAGAAGTTGTCTAATTCAAGACTAACCTGCTACCAAAAAGCTTACTAACATTAAATGGGTGCTGTGATATATACTGCTGAATTTGTGTTCCTCTTAGTCTTTCATACAGATCAAGATGATCCCTCTTCCAGTGATGATGAAGGGATGCCCTATACAAGACCAGTTAAGTTCAAAGCAGCACATGGCTTCAAGGGACCTTATGATTTTGAACAAATTAAAGTTGTTCAGGATCTCAGTGGAGAGCATATGGTAGGTCTCAAATTCCATCTGTGGTTTTGCTGAATCTGGTCAGCCTGAGACTCAACATTTTAGTTTTCTTCTACTTGATGACCTCCAGGAATCATTGTTAGGTTTATTCTTCTCGAAAAACAGCTTCATCCTGGCAAATCATAGTCTGGCAAAAAAATGACAATTTAGGTGGCTTTACCAGATCTGCAGGAGGGAAAAAGTGTGTAGATTCTCGGGAAGCAAGGATTTTCCAGAGTTTTCCCTTCAAGACTTAAGGCATCAAGCAGTGCTTGTTTTTTTTGGTTCCTGCAATTACAAATTTGGCTGAAATAGGCTAAATTACACTACCCAAGCAGAGCAAAGAGCAGAAAGCTTGACCTACTCAGCAGTAAATAAATTCATCTATTAGAGAGATGAACACAAATATTAAACAGAAATACTTGATAGGTTCTGGAGGCAAAAGTAGGAAGAGGTTGATGGAGTACGTGGATCAGAGTGATAAGGAGGAGAGAAACCAGGATAGGATATTTGCAGAGATGCCTGTGGAGAATGAGGCAGAAAAACTACATATTCATCACTGTTGGCAGTGTGCATGCTTCCATGTGTAGTGTGGAATACATTCCAGTATTCCTGACTTCCCAAACTTCTGCTGACAGCAGTTGTCTGACAACTGAAGCAATCCCCTATCTCTGAGGGTTGGGCTGAGGGCAGTGACCTACAGCAGTCAGTGACTGGAGACTTCAAGCTCATCATCCACAACTGAACTTTCCAGTCCTGCTGGTAATCTATCCATTAGTTTCCATCATGCCAAGATTTGACTTCTTAAACCTAGGAAAGTCCCCAGAATTGGTGGATCTTGGTAGCTGAATATTCCCTAGCAGGAGGAAATGGGATACTGCTTGTGCAGTTGTGTTTTATTGACTAGTAACTCTTTGGTCTTTGCAATGGAGAAAGAATTCTCTTCAGAGGCTTTGCAAAACACTCATGCCAATTATGAATATAACAAATATATATAGTACTCATTTTGGTTGCCAGAATTGATGTAACCAAGCACAGTTTCTACTTTCAAAAAAAGCATGTGAACCTCAAATGCAGCTACAAGGACTTGTCAGTTCTACAAAATGAACAGGGGGTTCTGAGTCCCTCAGACAACTGTGCCAGTCTTATGTGGAATTCTGTGGTAGTGCTGACCTCCTGTACCTCCTCTCCTACAGTCATCTGCCCCGGGAGCTTTTTCTTTCCAACTGTTTTTGCACATGTGTTGCACAGTCCCCCAGTCTTAACAATTACTTATCAGTGTTTTGATCTACAGTTTATTTTACTTGCGGTGTCTTGTGTATGTCTAAAATCTTGTCAGTTGACATTGCAGGAAGGCTTTTTGGTATGCAGAGAAGCACTTTATGGGACTTAAACAATCATGTCTTTCTTGTGACAGGGTGCTGTGTGGACAATGAAGTTTTCTCACTGCGGCCGGTTGCTGGCGTCGGCCGGGCAGGACAACGTGGTGCGGATCTGGGTGCTGAAGAACGCCTTTGACTACTTCAATAACATGCGCATGAAGTACAACACAGAAGGTGTCTCTCTGGGCATTGCTGCAGCTCTGAAACAGCAGCAGTTCTGGTTCTTTAGGAACTTCATGTTGAGCATGGTGTTTTCTGTCTGTGTTCCAGGCCGTGTGTCTCCTTCCCCGTCTCAGGAGAGCCTGAATTCTTCCAAGTCTGATACCGATGCAGGGGTGGGTACCCCAGGTGTTGGGGGGCTGCACTGCTCTGTAATGCCAGATCTTTGTTGTTGCTTCATCCAAACACACCTTAAAGAGTTCTTGGCTTGTGTCTCTGAGGCACAGACTGTCATATCAATAGATGTCTGCAATCGATTATGTTAATCCCACGTGTGTGGGGTACAGGCAGGGAAATTGGTCACTAAATGCATTACAAAATCTGCAGAGCTCTGCTGTGGGTTCCTGCCACAGAAGATTGCTGAGTGAATTGCTGAGGGGAAAAAACCCCTACATTGTTGAATTTCCTGTCTTAGTGTTTTATCTCTGACCATTACTTGTGGCTAACATCTGACTTGATAGTATCTTTTCTGATGAAAGCCACAGTGAACAATGGGATTCTCAGAAGCATGATAATATCTGATGTATTTAAATTTTTCACATCTCTGTAGAAAAAAATGGAACATGACTGATGAAATGTATTCAGACACTCTTATTTGGAGAGTTTCCAGATAACTCTAGTAAACCTAGGTTTTTTTCTATTTTTGGTTTACAGTAGTGTAAGAAACATGACAAAATCAGGGTTTAAGTGAAGATCTTGGCAGTAGCATTATTTAGTGTGTGTTGTTTTGGCAAAGGGGGAAGGAGGGAGGCCAGCTTTCTCTAACTCAGGTAAATGAGTGGGCTTGCTAAGCCACACACACCAGGGACATTGGTTTGTGTGGTTGGGGTTTTTGTTTTCTGGGGAGGTTTCGTATAGGAACTTCTAGGGCTTTTTTCTAACTATCATTTTACATATGTTTATTCTGAAATAGTCTCTTACTAGAAGTTGTCATTCATGGTATGCACTAGAAAATTGGAAACCTGAACTCACAGTTTATATTCTGAAGTGGAATGCAGTTTTCAAGGTTGATATGCTTTTTTCCAAAAGTTTACCTTCAAATGTTTTCTTAATTGCTGTCAAGCTGATCCCACTGAATAAGAGTTGAAAGAATGGAAAATTCAGAATTTCTTAATTTTGCAATTTCAGGATGGTATTTCACAGCCGGTTGTACTTGAAATTTACTTTGGTTGTTTATTAGTGAAATGTTGTTTATTCTAAAGTAGTAAGAGTTGTTATTCAAATTGTTATTGATCTTGTGCTTTTTCTAAGCATAAGTGCCTTATTGTTAATTTTTCCAGCTAATATTTGGTAATGTTTCTGTCCATTTCTCTGATAGATTTGCAGTGGAGTTGATGAAGACCCAGATGATAAAAACGCCCCATTTCGTCAAAGACCATTTTGCAAATACAAAGGCCACACAGCAGATCTGCTTGATCTTTCCTGGTCTAAAGTAAGGCACCTTAATACAGGCTACACAGGTCTCCTGTGGCTTCCCTGTGTTTTGTTGTCAGTTGCCATTGGAACCATGCATTTAATCAATATGAAACAATCGTTGAAGTTAAGAGGAAAGGTTTGTAGAGGCAACACTTATTCCACCTGGAATAGTTGGAATAAACTGAGCAACCTTCTTGTGCTTGTGTAATTAGAAGTTGCCTTAAAAAAAAATGAAGCTAGTAACAATTACAGTTGTGTATTCAATAGTAAATTGTTTAGAGTGGGAGGAGTTTCCATTGAGCTGTGTGGTTTCTAATTTATGGTGTTACTGTTTTTCTTGTCTTCAATATGCTTCACTTTTATGCAGACTGTACACATTCTAAAGTTGGTGAATAGGTACATAAATTAGAGAATTATCTTGTTTCACATCAAACTTACTCAGATAGTTCTCCACATGAGGATGCTGTTGTACTTTTAAGAACACAGTCTGACTGAAGCATCTTAGGCATCTCTGAAGCCTGGTGTGCTGTTTCTTCTCTGAATACTTTAACTACATTCCAAATATTCATCTTCATTGAGATTCTTCCAGAAAATTTTCTGTGACTGAGGGTCAGTTTACAGCTCTTAAGGAAAGCATCAATCAGTAAAGCTAATTTGAATAAACCTTTTTACGTGAAAGGATAAAATGTTGAATTTCATGGCAGCATAGAAATTGGTAGGGCTTTACCAATCAAATTGCTTTTGTATTTCCAGTTACTTTTGTGTCAGTTAATAACTGTGATGTTCTCTTGTTTCACAGAATTACTTCTTGCTTTCTTCTTCTATGGATAAAACTGTCAGATTATGGCACATATCAAGAAGAGAATGTCTTTGCTGTTTCCAGCATATAGACTTTGTCACTGCTATAGCTTTCCATCCAAGGGTAAGTGTACCTCTTACTTCCAGAGAGGCAGAATTTAAAATTATAACATTCCTCCCCCTTCATTTTCAATTTTTGAAAAATATAATTGAATTATAGAGTTTGTGCACTTTAAAAATGTGCCTATAGGATAATATTCCAGAACTTTCAGTGTTCATCTTCACTGAACTTCACCAGGACTGTCCATGTGGTTTAACCATGTGTAGATGTGAAGTGGAAACTGAATTGTCTGTTGGCTGTAACATAACAGCTGGTATAGTTTAGAGTAACTGAATTTTTAGTGAAAAATTATAATTTCCAGTGAGGGATGGTGTGATTAAATATCAATGGAAAAAAACCACAATGAAATTGAACAGGTTATTCAGAGGCCACAGAATCCTTGGGGATGTTTAAAACATGACAGGATATAACCCAGTACAGCCTGATCAAACTTCTGGGACTGTCCTTGCTACAAGCAGGGGAGATAGATCAGAGACCTCTAGAGAGCCCTTTTAACTTATCTTATTTTTTATAATTTTTGAAAAATACTGTAATAAAGTTTCCTAATACTAATACAACTTAAATGGAGGAATAGTGTTAGTCAGTGTTCCCTTAAATACAGAACTAGCAGATGCATGAGAAACTCTGAAAGGAGCTTTCAGCTCCTGACAATGTTAATGTTTTTCCAACTTAGGTTGAGAGGATAGAAAGTACCTGTGCTAACAGTGAGCGATTTCCTAAACTGAGGTATAACTGCCTGTGTGTCATCTTGTCAAAAACCTGTAAGAATTTGAACTCAATTTGCCACAAATTTCTTAAACATAGTAATCAGCTCATCTGAGAGCTCTTACTTGGGAGGTTCTGTAGAGAAGCTGTTTGGAAATGGGGTGGGAAGGTTTTAAAGAAGGCAGGGACATACTCATAGCCCAAGCAGAGGTTGAACTTGTGTCTGTCCTCAGGATGACAGGTACTTCTTAAGTGGTTCACTGGATGGCAAACTCCGACTCTGGAACATTCCTGACAAAAAAGTGGCATTATGGAATGAAGTAGATGGGCAGACAAAACTGATCACAGCTGCCAACTTCTGTCAGAATGGCAAATATGCAGTCATAGGCACCTATGATGGAAGATGCATCTTTTATGACACAGAGGTAAAAACTTTTTGAGAATGTGGATTTTTTTTATGTTGAATAACAAAAGATTTAGAAGTCATGGTTATTGAAATATCAAGAAACTAACCTGTTAGAGCTTGAAGCAAACTAAAGTTTTTACATCATTATTTCAAATCAGGACACATTTTAATATCTTTGCAGCACTTGAAGTACCACACACAAATACACGTGCGTTCTACCAGGGGTCGAAATAGAGTTGGAAGAAAAATTACTGGCATTGAACCCTTGCCAGGAGAAAATAAGGTACTGTCTTTCAGTGCAGCTTTGGCCCAGTCCTGGAATCTTATAGCTAATGCTTAGTAAGTTTGTACCATGTCTTTTAACACTATTGTAATGAGCACTAGTCTTTGCTGATTTAGGCTAATACAATATTAAATAGTGGTAGAATAGAATATGTATTTTTAAATTGACATTATGCTCTGATTTATGTGCAGGTGAAAAAATGGTTACAGATGGGTAATTGTTTCCACTCCTCAATTTATTTATGTCTTTTCTAGATACTAGTGACATCAAATGATTCCAGAATCAGGTTGTATGACCTAAGAGATCTGTCTCTGTCTATGAAGTACAAGGGTTATGTCAACAGCAGCAGCCAAATCAAAGCCAGCTTTAGGTAAGACAGTATTATAACAGAGGAGTTGTTGGATTTGGGAAATGCTATGACTGAAGTACAGAGGCTTTTGTTTAAATAATCTACATTGGTATGAAACTGAGCCTCTGAAGTGTCACTGGGCTCAGAATGCAAAGGTGACAAAAGGCTCTGGTCAGGAGTGATGAAGCTGCCCATGAGCTGGGAGCTCCTGTGCAGAAGTGAATGCTGTTGTATCCTGTGGGCAGTACAATGTGTGTCCATTACTATTGCTGGGAGTGGAGGAACTGTGCTGGAACTGAGGCTGGAAAGGACCTTGGGAGATCACCTTCCCCAGCCCCCCCTGCTCCAGGAGAGTTTCCCAGATTAAGTCATTTCTGCTTACTGGGCTGTAGCACAGTTTGTGTCAGAGTTCAGAGATGTGCCACTCCAGCAGTAGGTAAATGCAGAGCTACTGTAATGCATCTTGAACAGCTAAGAAAAGTAATGTTTTTCCTCCTTTAAATCTTCAGCCATGACTTCACCTACATTGTAAGTGGCTCAGAAGATAAATATGTTTATATTTGGAGTACATACCATGACCTGAGCAAGTTTACATCTGTAAGAAGAGACCGTAATGACTTCTGGGAAGGCATCAAAGGTAAAAAACAGCTTTTGGTCTTTGTTTTGTCGAAGTTTATATGATCTGAAAGTTGAAATATTTCTTTTATTTGCTATGCATTTAGTTTGAATAAATTCTTAGCAAGATGCATTGTAATTGGTGGACTGTCAGGAATCCTTGTTCACAGGAGACTCTCTTCAGATGCATGTTTGGGATGGCAAGAGAGAGAGTAACTTAGAGTTTGTTCAGCTTCAGTAAGAGATTCTGAATGAATGTAAGATTTTTCTGGCTGATTGTAGAAGGGTAGAAATCAAAATAATTACCAACCCTTAGACCCTTTATGAAAAAATTACTTTGGAAACAAATGCAAGCTTTTTCTCTTTCATGGCAGGCTAAAAAAAAAAGCGGGGGGGGGCGGGGAACCAGTTCTTTAGTGTCACACACAAAGAGTTTTTGGGCAATATGGGACCATGTTTGTATCAGATGTGCTTTGGACCTCTTGCCAGTTAGTTTTGGGCACTTACAGCCCCTTCTGAGATCCCTAAGATTATATAGAACAATGACAATTGCTCTTAAATTCTGAGCTTACCTGATGCCACTAACACTGAGATTCTTGGATATTTACTAGCACTTACACGTGCTATTTTTGTAAAATGAACAATTCCTTGAAACAAGGTAACCAAAATTGGATTGTCTTTCTGAAGCGCACAACGCAGTCGTCACCTCTGCCATCTTTGCTCCAAACCCTGGTTTGATGGTGTCACTGGAAACTTCTGAAAAGCAAGAAGCTGAAAGTAAGGGAGAAGATTGTGAGGCATCAGACACCATTCCCTCTGGTAGGTGTTTAAGATGAGCTCTGCTTGATAGCATATATGGACAGGGAAATTTTATGAATAACTTAAATCTGGGAGGAGGGTTTCTTGAGCAGAAAAGTCCTTGCAGTGGCATGGGCGTATATTCCACATTAGCAGTTGAATGTTTTGGCAGCTGTTGCATTCTTAAAAGCTGAGAATGTGAGGTGAGGGGCACAGCTGTTGTCCTGGATACTTTGGGATTATTTTTTTTACACTGGAGCTGTTAGGAGATAGAGCTGTACCAAAAATCAATGGAAAAGCTCCTTTCCTAGAAAGGCACATGTTTCTGGAAGTATTGACCAGAAAACAGAATGTGATAGAGGAAGAAGGGTATCACAGTGATGTCATATATTTTAAGGAGAGGTTGACTTTAGTATATGTATGTTTGTAATGAACTAACAGTTTATTCTCTTTCCTGTTAAGGAGCTCTGAAGACAGATCACACAGAAGTGCTTTTATCGGCTGACTTTACTGGAGCAATTAAAGTCTTCATTAACAAAAAGAAATATGTATCTTAGTTGTTTTGCAACTGACAGCATAAAGCTATGGTACTGTGGGATTAAAATTCCATAAATAATGCAGGCAAAAGCAAAGTATCTAATATAATAATGTTACAGGCTGATTTATTTTTAAATCTTTATTTTAAGGCTACTCAAATATCGGATCCTTGGAAAGCAGCGTGCCTATTAACACCTGGGCTTGTAGGATAGAAAGGAATGTGTAAGAATAATCCTGCCAAACATTAGACTCTCAACTTTCTACAAAGAGTTGTTCTGCAATGTCATTGTGAACCTGCACAGGTTTCTGCACGATGTGTTCACACAAGTGTGTGCCTTTTGGTTACATGCACGGATTGGAACCTGTAAAAAAAGGATTTTAGTGGTGCTTGTGGCCACTAGATGTCAGGAATGGGAATGGGAAGGGAAGGCTGGGAAAATGCTGAGTAATTTAGTCTGATCTTTGCACAAAATTCCATTTGAGAAAGATCTTGAATTTGTAGTAGCTGTTATTCAGAATTTTAAGTTATGCAAGTTTTTGATGGGTCAGCAACCATGTGTAAATGTTTTTATAAATTTCTCAACTTCAGGACGTGAAAATTTTTTTGTTGTCTCTTAATTGTTGTGGACTTTAGATTCCTTTCTTATATATAATTTTTTGCACACTGGAGCACAATACTTGTGTAAAGAATTCTCTCATTCCTTGTTCACGGGCACCAGGATATATTCACCTTCCAGATAAAATTAAGCTGCATTAGAAAGTTCTTATATTTTACAACTATGTAAAATAAACTGTTTACATTTTTTAAGCATTGTAGCTTAAAGTTTTAAGTTCTTCTTGTTTGTTTAGTGCCACTGAATTTTGAAAGTGTTTGTAAATATTCATATAAAACACCTATGAAGTAACATTCTGGGCATAATAACCCATGAAATGTTATTGATGGTCAAGTGTTTCAGAGAACAAATGTATCATTAAACTTGGTCACACACTTGGAAATTGTTGCTTCTTTTCCATTTTGATTCATTAACTTGCCTTTTGTCTAAGTAGTTTTGACCTGTTTCTGAGATCATTGATCCTGCATGCATTTATTACCTTGTAAGTTCTGCTTTTCCTGATCTTGTCACAGCTTTCTTTCTGAAGGAATGGGGAATGGAGTACTGCATATTAGTTATATGATAGTTCAGTGTGAGGAGGACACTTGAAAGGTGTGTACAGAATACTCTGAAGACATGGAAAGGCAGGAAATGAGTTTCACTCATCTTCTAGTTCTTCTCTACTCAGGTGAATTTGATTATGACTTTGGGTAGAATTGTCTTGGACAAGAAAGGCAGTTGCAAGGGGTTTATCATCAGACAAAAGAAATACAAGAATGGTACACATTATATAAAATTAGCTTCAGTTAGCACACTTGGGTAAGTTTGACTCAGAGTTGAAAATACCTGCATGGATGAAACAAGCTAAACTCTCTCCAGGTTTTTTTGTTACTTTGAGCTCCACTAAATTGACAGAATTGAGGAGGTGGCACAAGAGGACACTTGGTTTGTGACTCAAAAAATCAGTTTCTGTAATATATGCAATACCTGTAATACCAGATTCTGTAATATATGCAGAAAACTGTAATTGACTGATTCCTGTGAGCTGATCCCAGACACTTCTGGAGTTTGCCATAGATATTCTATGTATTTATGGAACTAATACAAGTTAAGCTGCTTTGTGCAGTTCAAATGTCATCACTTTATTCACAGGTACCTTAATTCCAGAGTCTTGGCACATTAGGGCCTTTCTGGATCTAAAAGTTCAGACTGGAGGAAGAGGCATGTGGGCTTAGCATTGGGGATTTTTGGGGTACCTTTCTTTTTCTAGGTGTGCTGCTTCTCCCATATTATAGTTAAAATAGCAAAAAGTAGGGATGAGTAATAGGAGGAGGGAGCTCTTATTAGCTGGTAAGAAATACCCAGGAGGGGATGGGTCCAAACCCAGCTTTGAGGGACTGAAGACCTGGCTCCTATCAACAGTGCTGGGCCTACATTTGGCACTAAGTGGGCTTCAGGAGGGATTCCTGCAACATTAATGGCCTGCATTTTGGCAGCTGTTTTACATGTTCTATGCAAACAGTATCCTCTGTAATCTCTTAATGATCTGAACATTTGGGGGTTTTAAAGATTTAACCATGACTACTTTGGAGACACAAATTGAACTGTTAGTTTTGCATATGAGCTGCCAGCTCCTCTCTTAAGATGTGTTGGACCTGTTAAGTACTCAGGTGATCATAAAAAAATGTTACTGTTCTTATTATCCAGGCAGAAAACAAAGCTGATCTTGAGGAAGATGTTTGACTTCCATTTATCTCGATATTTAGCTTTTCTGCACTCAGTTCTGGTGTTCTCCTGCACTGATCTAGGATTGTCCATGCTTTTTCCCCAGTTGAACTGTGCTGCACATTTTTAATGATTCTGAAATCAGTGCCTCTTTCCTTCTCCTTCCATGAGACTTCTCCAAAAGTCTCATCAGTAAATGCTGTTCCTGTCTGAGTGGTGCTGTGTCCTGTCTAATCTCAGACACTGCTGGGTTTGGAGGCTTTGCTGCTGCTTACACAGCTGCATTCTGCTCTTGTCCAGAGCCTCCACGTTCCAAAGGTTAAGTTGCAGGTGAATATCAGTTCCTCCGCTGAGCCTGTTGGGTTCAGTCAAGTGCTTTCCCTGTCTGTGCCTCAGGTAGTGCCCTTGCACTGCAGGGATGTTCCCAGAGCACAAGCACAGCATGGGTGGAGATCTTTTGAAATAAAACACCTTTGTGCTGGAAGGTTCCTCTGTCTGGCCTCTTTTTTCCAGGGGCCTACTTAACAACCTCTGTTAAAGAATAAAAGGTTGATATCCCTGTAATCAAAATTCTACTTACAGACAGTGATTGAGAATTCCCAGGAGGCCAAGTGAGGAATTGCCATTGCAGAGGAACCTTGGTGCAGGAAATGTGAATTAACCCAGTCACTTCCCAGGAATCAATAAAATGAGCTGACTGGGGTGTCACAGATCTTCAGCACCTCATTGCTGCTGTAGCTGGCTCCTGGCAGCTGGGTCTGGCAGTGAGGGGCTGTGGGTGGAACAAAGCTCTGTCTCTGTTACCTTTGTCTCTTCAGAGCTGGGCACCAAGCCCAGTGCACGTGCAGAGGGACAAAACCAACATCCAAGTACATGAATAATGCTAAAATTTGATTTCTAAATGCTGCACAAGTCATGTTTTCTCAAGTTAAAAAGGGGCAGGGGTCTTTGTTTCTTCTGGTGGTGAGATTTTTTTGGGGTTTTGATTTTTTTTTTTAACTGAAAGCAAGGCTGAACTCTGCCACTGGCACGATGCTAGCACTGTTACATATAAGAGCATTAGCCATGGGCATGGCAGAATTGATTCATCAGTCACAGAAGGCCACTGTGCTTTTTTTTGCCTGTCATTAGCAATTTGCTGAACTTGTCCAGGAAAATGTTGGAAAATAGCCACTCTTCAAATGATCCAAGGTGAACCTGTGAGTGTAAGGAATGTTAAGCTGTTACCTTCTGAGGTAAACTTGCCTGCTGCTTCTGGCTGGAATATCAGCAATGCAAATTTTATTATGTTTTATCAGTGTCTGTTTTCCAAGTGTTTTCTCTAGTTACATATATGATACCTGGTTTGCTTGAGAACTGCTTATAAGCACATTGCTTCATTTTGTGAAAGTGGGAACGAACTGGAAGGCTGTAGGGAAACTTAACCAGTTCTGAGGATGTGGTACTGGAGTCATGATTCCAGGTTCTTTATGCTAATATCTACAGCTGCTGCTTTTGCTTTCCTAGTATTTTGCTAATAGTATTGGTCTCCTGCCAAGATGCAGCGCAGGCTTTTCAGTTCACATGGTTAGAAAATGGTCACTTTTTCCCTGTCTGTGCTTTAGTGACAGTGCTTCAGGCTTCTGTGTGGAATTCTGCTCAGGCTATAATGCTCAGTAAATGGAGCACGAAGAATGAGTGAAGCCAAGTGCTATGTACAGACCAGCACACAAAAGGCCATGCAGAAAGGAACACGAGTACTTGTTTAAGCCCGTGGGTAAATTTGTCTTC
Organism: Climacteris rufus; assembly: GCA_013398175.1. NCBI lineage: Eukaryota > Metazoa > Chordata > Aves > Passeriformes > Climacteridae > Climacteris > Climacteris rufus. Next base: position 3,583,157 of record VZRZ01008460.1, on the reverse strand, counting down.
AACTGCAGTAAGTGATGAGCACGTTTAGAGCTGTGCCAGAAAGTTTGTTCTTCCAATAACCCTAACTCCTTTGATTATTTTTTTTGTAGAGTTCATGCATAAATTTAAACCTATCCTTTAGTACCCTTCTGAATAAAGGCTGTTATTATGTTATGGTGGTTAACAGAACAGCTTCTTACAGAATCACACGTTACTCAAGGTCCAGGGAGTCCTCTGGAGTTCTAGTCCAATGCCCTCTGCTCACCCAGGTCAGAGCAAGTTGCACAGGGCTTTTACTGTCTCCAGGGATGGACACTCCACAGTTCCCCTAGGTAACCTGTCCCACTCTGTGACCAGCCTCACAGAAAGTGTTTCCTTGTTGTCTTCATTCTTTTCCCACTTTCTTCCTCTGGCTGCATATCTAAATGTCCCAGTGTCATTTTTGTCTTTTTAGACCTACTGGGCTTTATTTAATTCAGTTTGTGCCTAAGGTCTTCAACAGACTCTGCTTTTATGGAAGTAACAGCTCCTTTCTTTTGCTGTCTGAAAACAAATAATTAAGAGCAGTAACAAAGTAAGAAAATTTGAAAGGGTGAGAGATTATTTTATTGGCCTGTGCAGTACTTGACTCTGTAGAGCATATTGTGAAATAGATTTATTTGAGCCATGGTGACCCCCTTATACTGTTTTCCAGTTGGCCTCACATATCTATACAAGAAAACAAACATCAGGGAGGTTTTTTTTCTGCCTTTTCACAGAGTTGTCCAGAAAACTACTGGGCTGAGACCAGGCAGCAATGGCATTTTGACCTCAAGGGGGATGTCCAGCAGCTGTGTGTATCCTCCTCTTAATTGCTGTATTCTTTGTCCAAGCTAGAGAGATGCTCATGGGAGTTGTGTGAGATGTTAATAATCCTCTTGTGTGTGGCAGTTACTGTAAATGATCTCTAAAGCCTTCAAGCAGAGGAAGATAAAGAGGGGAGTGCTCATAAGCTGGATTTTTCTTTGTTACAGTACAGCTCTACAGCTGTACAGCTTAAACCAAACCCACCAAACCCTGTGCTTTCCTCCATCACTCCCATCTGCTTAGTTGTACTCCAGGATGCAGAAAGGAGGGGCAACAGCTCAGGGGCATCATCACTGTGCAGTGCTGGGCTCCCCAGTACAGAGAGAGACAAGGATCTGCTGGAGAGAGTCCAGCAAAGGGCTGCTCAGATGATGGAGAGCGTGGAGCATCTGACACCTGAGAAGAGCTTGAGGGAGCTGGGGCTGTTCAGCCTGGAGAAGAGACATCTCAGGGGGCTCTTACCCATGTGTATAAATTCCTGATGGGGTAAAAATGACTTGCAAACTTCCTGGTGATACCCAGTGGAAGGACAAGTGGCTGTGGGCACAAATGAGATACAGGAAATTCTATGTTTGAATAAACAGTAAAGAAGTGTTCTTTTTTCTTTCCTGTCAGAGTAGTAAAATACTAGAACAGATTCAAACATCTGCCCCTGGAGGTGTTCCCAGTGTACCAGAAGTTGTTCTGGCCCTTTCTCAGGTTAGGGATGGAGCCTGCAGGGGCACTGAGGCAGCCAAGGCAGTGCTGTCCCTGCTGTGTGTGACCACGTTCACGATGTGCTGGTGCAGGCAGCAGCTCTGCTTGTCCAGTGAGACCACTGCTGGCCCTCACCAAAAATCACATCTTCACCCCTCTCCTTTCCCCTGCCTGGGTGTGCAGAATACATGGAGTGAGGAGGGCTTATCTCTGCTCAGCTCTCTGTGGCAGAAGAACAAAAAAAATAGCCTTGTATGAAAAATGCAGAAGAGGGGATTTAGAGACATGCTGAATGTTGTAGTTCTGTATCTGAAAATAGTTAAGCAGCATCTTGGTCTAATTTTATTAAATCAGATATTATGGCAAAGTATTTTATTTTTCGGGAGCTAAACTTTGGGCAAACTTTTATTTGTTGTACTTCACCAAAACACAAAAATCTGGTGCCTGCTGGACCAATATTGACCCTTTAAGGCTCGTGGCTGTGCTAAGGCCAGCGTGGCACTTCACAGGGGTTCAGCATCACTGGTGGTGCCTCTTGGTGCTGCTTCACCGAGCCTCGGTGCAGGGAGGAGGTGGCCCCGGGTCCCGCAGCCGCTGCTCTCGCACGGAGGCCGAGGGTGGTGAGGAGTCCGGGAGGCACCGGCAGCTGCTGTGGCCGCCATCCCCCGAGCTGAGGGAGGGCAACGAGGGCTGCAGCCGCCCTGGCACGAAGGGCAGCGCTGTGTGATGCCGCAGAGCCGATTGCTCAGCCGGACGGGGCCCTTCTGGGAGCGGCAGTGCTTGGATTGGGCGTCCCCCCTGCTCCTGCCAGCCCCAGCCTTGCCCGGGGTTTGCATCTCCCGAAGGAAAGCCCAGATTTGTCCCGGGCACAGCAGCGATGTGCAGCCGAGGACAATGCCTGGTGGAGCACCCGAGCACATCGTTTGTCCCTTGCTCTGGCAGGACGCACGAGCTGCACAAAAAGCTTTGCTTAAGGAGTGGTTCAGCTGTGGACCTGGGGCAGTCTGTGTCCTGGCTTTGCTAGCAAGAGGTGAGTGTGCAGATGTCATTAGAAGGGCACTTTCTGGGGTTGTTTTTTAAATAAATTTTGAAGAACTTGAAATACATTAAAACATTGTAGCTGTACCTCACAGGAATTTTGAAGCTGGGAAGTGGAAGATGTAATGGCATTTATAATTCTCTTCCTGCCCAGCAAAAAGCACATCTGGACCTGGGTGAGTCTGGCAGGTTCCCTGCAGGAATGCAGGACCCTCTCCAATGCAGTGAAGTTGTTGGTTAATCACCTGCTTAGATTAATCACATAGGTAAGTGTTTTTCTGGGACAGGACCATGTGCAGGTGACAGAAACGCTCACAGATGACCAGTGAAGGCAGTGAAAAATAGGATTATTAGCTATTAAGTGCCTTTTATCCTGGATGGCTTGTGAGAAATTAAATTGTAAGCCTTACACTACCCTTCAGCATGTTTGGGAATTTTGCAGAGCTGGTCCAGGAGTCCTCTATATATGGTTCCAGACCTTATGTCAGCATCAGCTGCAGTGACAGATGTTTGTCAAAAGAAAAGAGATTCTTCCTTAACACATCTTCTGTGCTGTAGTGCCACTGGTGAATGGGGAGGATTCCACTATCAGTCTAATACAGTGTCCTCTGCAAATTTTCTCTTTTTGTAGTCCAGTCTTCTGCTGTCCAGCAGATCTGGGGAGGAGGTGTGGCAGGAGAGCTGTTTTGACCAGGTTGGCTACACCTTCCAGTGTGTATCCTCACTGGGATCTACAAGCTGCTGCTGCTGCTGCTCACCCTCTGATCAGTCAGGCAGGGGTGGGATCAAAATAACATCAGGGACTTCAAGGCTGTAGTCTCAACAAAGAGGTGAAAATGTCAGCACAGCTGAGTCTGAGAGTTCCCCATGGCAGACTGAGTTCAAGAAAGTTTGGTTATCTGAGGCAGTGCAACTCCTCAGCACCTCCAGAATGTCCCTGTGTGTTCTTAGGTACCTTTCTTATGCTGCTAAACTATTACTGGCCTTCCCTGTGAAAAAGGAGATGAAACCCACAATCCCTGCAACCCTAGGTTTGTCTGTCACAGCAGGGCTGTGGCTCCTGTTGTCTTGCCTTAACATTCCTCATGCTTCAGAGTCTTACTCTGATGTTTAGTCTTTGCCAAGAGGGAGTCACAGCTTTCTGCAGGTTGTTTTCATGTGATGTGTCCTTCCCTTTGCTTCTGTTTTCCTTTTGTTTTCATGCTTTGCTTCAAAAAACAGCCTGACTGTTCACTGGTCCCCCCTGGCTGCTGAGCTCAGGCCAGTGGGATGCTGATGGGCAGCTCTTCACATGCACCAAATCAGCCTTGTAATCTTAGCAGGAACCTTTTGCTTCTGACTGGAGAAACGATGGGGTGGGTGCTTTGGGGAGGATTTTATTTCTTGTCAAGTGACCCATCACAGCACCCTGCTCCCTGCACAAACACCCCGGTTCTTGGAGCTGTTCCTAACGTAGCAAAGGTAAGGCAGACATGGCTCTGCCACAAGTCCTGACCCCAAGAGTGGTGTGAGTTCTCCTGCAGTGCCCAGCCTGCTCTGAGGAGCCACAGGGGCCAGGGGCTCTCCCCAGCAGCCAGGCTGGGCAGGGCTACCCTCACTCTCTCACAAGCAGCTTTGTGTTACCTGTCCTCTCACGGCCAGCTGAAGGAGAACTAAGGATTTTATTTGCCAGTTCATCACAGTGCAGTCAATGGAGCTGTGCTGTGGGGTTTGAAGTGGTTGATAAAATCTCTGTAAGAACATTCATGGGTGTGGGGATAAGGAAGTGAACCTCACAGTGCTGCTGCTGGAATTGTGCATCACAATGCTTGTCACTTCTTAACTTAGGTTTGGAAAAGCTTCATGTTTGTGAAAATGCAAATTCTTCAACTCACCAACTTTTTTCTGCCTCACATCTAATAGATATTGGATAATTAACAATAAACTTTCAGATTTGTTTTGTCTCTGGTGTAAAAAATCAGAGGAATGTTTCATGTGAAATGGTGACTGCTGCCCCTTCAGTGAACTGCTAAAAAGCAGAACAATAACTGGCTTGCATGCTTTAGAAGTCACAAATAACATTTTGAATGGTTTGGATCATAATGGCTGTATTCATTACCCCGTACAGATTGGCTCTCATAATCGAAACAATTTCTCCATATGTTGTGTGACTTATGGCATGCTTATAATTCCAGTGAGATCCTTGTAGATAGCATTTAATCAGCCATGTGGCACAATGTGTGTAAATTCCTCAAGCATATGACTGTATGGCAACTCTGTTCAATTCAGTATCTGGCTGTGAACATAAAACACACAACAAAATAAATAAATAATAAACCAACCAAAAACCCCACTTTAATGTACAAAACAAAGGCTCTCTATTGTAATTTCAAAATCACCATCCTTAAAAGCAGTGCACAGTGCCAAAGTAATGAGGAGTAGGAATTGAGTCCTAAGAAATCTCCTTTTCATATCCTTACTCCTTGCTTTTTCAGCTGGGCAAGCAAATGGGATCATGGCCTCTATCATCAAAGCACTTTCCTATAGCAAACTCTATAGGTTGGAGATTTTCTCCTTTAACCCCAGCTGGCAGCTCAGCTGCACCCAGCTGTTCCATCCCTTCCCCCCAGTGAGATGTGGGGGGAGAACTGGAAGGATAAAAGAGAGAAAATGAAAGACAGTTTAACAGGTAAAGCAAAAGTCACTCACACAGGCAAAGCAAAACTAGGAATTCATTCACAGTTTCCCGGGGCAGACAGGCGTTCAGCCATTCCAGGAAAGCAGAGCTCCATCAGCAGTAATGGTGACATGGGCAGACACTCTGAATGTCCCCGCTTCCTCCCTCTGCCTCAGCTTTAGACCAGCAGCCTGGCACCACATGGTCTGGGATGTCTCTTGGGTCAGTCGTGGTCAGCTGTCCTGCCTGTGTCCCCTCCCAGCTCCTCGCTGCACCCCCAAACAACTTTTGGGTGGGGCGAGGAGCAGAAAAGCCTTTGCCTTGACTCTGTGTAAGCGCTGCTCAGCAGTGCTGAAAACACCCCTAATTATCAACTCTGTTTCCAGCACAAATCCAAAACAGCCTCCGTGGAGAAAATTAACCCGACCAAAACCAGCACAGAGATGCTCAGCAAAAAGATCTTGTCCTGGATCCAGCTTAGCCTTACAGGAACAGCTGGCAGAGCCCGGAGACCGCCAGCCCAAACGGACCCGTGCCCCAGCCGGTACCGAGGGACGGAACCGTTCCGAGCGCCCAGCGCCTTCGGCCGAGGCTGCTGCCCCGGGCTGAGCCCGGCACCCCGCGCCCCGGCCGCCGCTGCCTCCCGGAGCACCCTGAGCATCCCCGGCGGGGGCCACGCTCCGACCGCGCCGGGCCGGGCTCCGGGGTTGTTCCTGGGCCGGGCCGGGCTCCGGGGTTGTTCCTGGGCCGGGCCGGGCTCCGGGGCACCTGCGGCGCGGACAAAGCGGGGCGGGGCGAGCAGGGACCCTCCCGCCCC
>VZRZ01008460.1:3493624-3576838 GCA_013398175.1 Climacteris rufus | reverse complement strand
GCGCGGCGGGGCAGGGTTTGGGAAGCGCTGGGAAGGGATGGGCAGGGCGCGGCTGGGCAGGGCAGGGGATGGGGAAGGGATCTCTCTTTGGGATGTGTGGGTTGTGCGGGGCCATCCCGCCGGCCGCCCCACCTGCTGCCCGTGCCCCTCGCAGCGGCGCGCAGAGCTGAGAGCATCGCAGGGAAGCGGCGCTCCCGCCTGGGGAGAGCTGGGGCCGGAGCAGGAATGGTGGTGGGAGCAGGAATGAGCGGGGTCCGGGAGTGCAGCGAGCACACAGGTGACGGAGCTCGCCCTGCCCGGGCTGCAGACAGCGTGGAAGCGGCTCAGGGACGGGGCAGGACTGCAGGGCACGGCCTGGCAAGGTGAGAGGGAGAGGCACAGGCGCTGCTGTGTCCCGGGAATCGCGCTCCAATGTCTGGGCTGAAAGCCACGTGCGGTGTGGGATGCGCTCCGTCCCGGCGTGCGGGATGCTGCAGCAGGTTGTCTTTGTTGTGCTCACGGCTGTGCAAACGGCGCTGCTGTGCCTGGGGAGGATGCCGGGGTCAGCTCACAGCTTCCCGGGGCTGGTGGGTGTGTTTCACTGGGGCTCGTTGAATTACTCTAGCGTGTAATCAACTTTGACCTTGACTTTGATGGAAGGAAGGTTAGTCAATGGGATATGCAGAAAGTGCAGTACAAGTTCAGCAAATAATTCCTGTTGGTTCTCTGCTATTAGATTAAACGGCACGTGCTGTTAAATAAATTGAGGAGTTTGAACATTTCTTTTAAAAACAGAGTTTTCTTGTAAATTTACAAATTTCTAAGGCTGACAAAAAGCCATGGTGATAATGCAGACTGATTTCCTAGTGCTAGTTTTTGCTTCCTATATGCAGTTGTTCAGGGATCCTTACAGGCTCCCATGCGATTTGCTTTCCCTCTCTCATCAACGTACACAGGCACAAAGGCTTTGTACAAGCTGAAGGAACTTCTCATTAAAAATGAAATTGTGTATGTAGGACCAGAAGAGCTTTGGTATCCTACAGGCAAATGGTTATTTGGTGCCTGTGTCAGGTTTCTCCTCTCAGAAAGGGAAGGGATGGGTGGGACTGCAGATGAAGATAAATAAAGCCTTGACAGGAGCCCAAAGGAGCCAACAGAGTCCAGCACCCGTCAGGCAGCCACTCTTTTTCTGATCCTCTCTAGGGTTTCACACTGTCCCTGCCAACTTCTCTCTCTTTCTGGCAGGCAAATCCCCAGAGCTGCTGTGCTGCCTCGTGTGTTTGCAGCCAAGCACCGCAGGAGGGTGAGGGCAGGTGTTTCTGATCCCTCGGTCTTGGCAGAGTTTCCTGCTTTTGACAGTTCAGCAGCAACGGATAAATCCCAGCACTTCTGCATCACCAGGAAGAGCCCTAAGACACTGCAGTGATCAGGAAGGGGGGAAGGAGATGGCGTGAGCTTATGGGACTGTCTCAGATGGCATTTTGGCCTCCCTCAGTGACTAAGGATGAGGTTTGTGCTTTCCAGGGTGCTCCAAAAAAAAGCTGGTTCCTCTTCATCTACTAGTGTGTCATCCTTGTGAGGAAGGGATGTCTGTGCATGGGTGTGCTGGCTTTTGGGAGGGTAGAGAGGGGATCCTGGGAAGTGATGGTGGGGAGCGAGGGTGAGATGGAATAGTCATAGTTTCTGATCCTGCTCCCAAGGTGAGGCTCAGTCTTGGTGCTGATGGTGCTGGGCAGCTGCAGGGTGTGGTGTGAGCACGTCCCCTGCCCATCTACCTTCTCCTTGCTATGGGCAGCATGGGGGAGCTTGAAGGGCCCAGCATCAGGAGTGTGCCAGCAGGCTGTGATCCCAGCTGTGCCTCACCCTGGGACAGTGCCGAGCTCACTGCTGGGAGCAGAGCATGGCCATGGGGAGTAGGAGTTGATGTTTGATAACTGGATGGAGCAGGCTGACAGTGTGTGGTGCAGTGTGTCCCAGGTGTCAGGAGCTGGGACTTTCTGAAGCAGACTGGAGTAGCACCAGAAATTTGCCTGGTGGGATCCCATCCCCTTCCTGCAGCCCAGACACAGCAGGTTACATTAAGTCAATGAAAGCACGTGAATAGTTTAATATTCCCTCTGTGATCCTGTCAGGTGCCTTGGCTGTCTGCTTGCCTTGGGGCAGTTGTAGCTGAAAGCACAGGTATCTGTGGTGATGTGTGGAGGAGATGAAGAGCTGGGGAGCAGAGCTAATGCTGCAGTGCCAGAGCACAGACCTTCATCCACAGGAGTGGGCACTATGGGGCTCTTTCAGTGTGTTGGTTAAGCTCAGCTTTTTGGGCATTCAAGGCACTCCTCGAGACAAGGAACTGTCTGAGTAAGAAGTTGTTTGTAGTCAGTGAATGAAACGCTCATAAATGAAAATATCTCAGTGAGAAAAGCTTTTAATGTCATGGAAATGGTCAGCTCGTCCAGAGCCTTACAGGGGGCGCGTCTCCAGGCAGGAGCGCCGTGTCCAGCCTGGGCAGGTGTCATGCTGGTACAATGCGGCTCCAAAACTGCTCTCCTGCAGGTGCAGTGAAGCCCATGCCATCCTATTTCTGTTCCTGGTTTTCTATTTATGCCTGTCTAGAGCAAGGAGAATATTTATGTTGTTGACTTTGGCAGGGCTTTGCTCCTTTGTGCTTCTGAAAGGGAAACATTGGTGGTGGTTGGACATCAGCAGCGAGGGGAAGTTGTCCCTTTCCAAGGTGTCTTGGAGTACCTGTGTCTACCCACTGCCCTTTGGACCAGCTGCTAGGATGCAGTCAGTGCTGTTCCTGTCAGGGTCTAAGCAGAGCTGTAACCTGGAGCTGCAGCAGTTGAATGAAGCACAGGCTGTGGTGGGGAGCTCGGAGGCCCTGTGGGAAGGATGGGGATGGATGAAGTGCGGTTCACTTGGGGGTCTTGTTCCCTCTTACTCTGCTGCTGTTCCCAGCATCCTGGCTGTCACCCTGGCCTTGCATTGTGCTCATAGACAGGCTGTGAAGGGGAGGTCTGGGCAAGGAGGAGGAGTTCAGCAGGAATCCCTTGAAAGCAGCAGGCACAGCCCTGCAGAGCGTTGGGAGTGCCGGGGTGCCGCAGGCAGCCGGGCTCTGTGGGAACCCGGCTTCTCTCTGTGAGCTGTTCTTCACGAGGCTGCAGGGCAGATTGTATCAATTTCAGCTTTGAATGGTCCCTGATGTGTGCTACTGATTACAACTTGGGATGGAGTTTTGGCAGACTAATTGACAAATAATGTCACTGTTTAAATAAACAGACAAATTTAATGAAAACATTTGTTGGCAGGTGGGATAAATGACATGCTTGAAAGATGAAGGGAAATTTTAAGATTAAGTTAAAGAAAGGAGCAGTCAAAGCCCAAGTGTGATAACTTAAACCTTTTTTAGCCAAGAGATTACCTGCAATTTAAACCTTGGGGCACCAAGGCACCAATAAAAAATTGCATTAGAAGTGCAATTTCAGAGCTGAAGAGTTGATGGTACCTGGGAGAGGCACCTGGGCTAGAGCTCAGAGAGATCAGCCAGGGACCTTTGGCAGTGGATGGACATGGGTGGTTTTGGCTGAGACCTTCAGTGCAATCTCCCTCCTCCCATCCTCTGATGTTGCTGAGTAATGGTGGAACAGTCAAGCAGCAAGGCAGGAGAACCCTGCTCTGAGGCACTGCCTGTGCCCCTCTCCTTCACCCATCCTCACCCCATGGAATGCACTGGGGCATCGTAGAGTTGAGCAGTTGAAGAGCACACGTGTGTAAATGAGATCCTGGGTCTTGTGGCACTGCCAGGACAACAGCAAAGGCTCCTCTTTCTGCCTCAGGATCCACATGAGCTGCACATGGTCACTTGTTTGTGTGGATGTGAGGCCAAAGCTGAGAGAGGCCCTGTGTCTCCCATCTCCTTGGGATGTGCTCGGCAGCGCTGGGCCCCCGCAGGGAGAGGGGGCTGTGTCCCAACCCACCTGCAGGCTTTCCAGAGGTGTTGTTCTCTGTGTCGTGACAGAGAAATAAAATGTGTGGGAGACACGAGATCAGAGCAGCAAGCACTTGACAAAACACAGATGATGCATTTTCCCACAGTGCTGCCAAACCCAGTCATCTGGTGGCAATTTTAAGTCTCGCACAATCGCTCTGATTTTCTTTAGATCATTTCTATACAGACTGACTGAAGATGCATTTACTGCTTTGCCAGAGAAATTTAAAAAGGGTGCAGAGTATCTTATCTGAGAAGGAGCAGCTGCAAGGGATTTGCCCACACTGTGTCAGCCAGCCCAGTGCAGCATCTCTGGGTACCCTCAGGGCACATCTTGGTGGCCCCCAGGCACAGTCACAGCTCTGGGCCACATCTCTGCCAGCAGTGGCAGTGTGGGAGAGCCCCTGCTTACAAACAACTGCATGGATCCTTGCCATCCAGCGGTATTCAAAGTGAGTGTCTGCTCTCTGTGTGACGTGGAGCTGTGGGATGTGCTCCCTGCAAGCTGCTCGTGAGAGGGTGGGCAGCGTGCCAGGAGAAGATGGGTTTTGTTTGATCCTGGCTGGTCTGGGCTCCTATGGGTGGCTCAGTTTCAGTCAGAAGCAAAGAAGGAGATGAAAAGCTCCTTAATGGTGATTCTAAGAAGGTTTTGACTGGAGGCAAAAAGGAATTTTGTTCTTTCTGTGGTTTTTTTTTCAGCTTGAACTATATTATTAGTGTCTCAATTTATGCTCATGCAGAGGAAATCAGCTTTCTGCATAGAATCCTCTTTTAATAAGCTAAATTCACTTTGATCAATGTGAAGCCTGTTTATATGCAGTGTTTGTAGTGATCCTGGCACTCAAGAGAGACAGAATATATGCTTGTTCCCCCTGGGGGTAGCCAACATGCTGTGTTTGCACAATTTACATAGAAAAACAGACATGCATGAGGCATGGGAGGAAATTCTGCCCCTGCATAAGGGGGCAGGAGTTTTGCAGTTGGTTGAAGCAGGGCAGGATTTGCCTGCTGAGGCCTCCAGGGTCGGCCACCACAGCTGGCCTAGGTGGCTTCTGTGGAAGTGTTTGCAGAGAGAATGTTGGTCACAGGGGCTTATTCAAGAAAACACTTAAACACATTCTTGAAATGAATCACATGTTTTCCTGAGCTGGGGCTCATGTGCAGTGAGGGGCTGGATTTAGCCCAGGGCTGGCTGGGTGCCTGGCACGGCCCTGGGCAACGTGTGCCAGAGAAGTGGCTCGGTCTGCCCCTGCCTGAGCTCACACCACTTGTGGAGTGGATGAAGAGCACGGTTTGATGGAGAGGAGCAAGGCTCCAAGCACACTCTGCAGCTTCTTGGGGACAAATCTCTGGCATGTCTCCTACTGGTACCCAGTCCAGAAGAGATGGAGCAACCCCTTGCTCCTCTGTGAACACCTGTGTGCTGAGGAGGGGCTGCTATAGGATCAGCTGCAGTCAATGTCTCCAGTTCTTGAGGTTTTTGGAGGCAATGACAAGCTTTTGATGGCCACTAAATCTCATCCTTCTCAAGACATTATTTAAATGTGTGTGTCCTGTCTGGTACAGGAAAGCTCTAGGAAGAGAACAATGCATCCAACCCTTACATGTGTGTATCTCTTACCACGTTTTGCCAGCTGGGGTTTTAGCATTTGCTGGGCAAGGCTGAGGGTGGTTTGCTCTGTGCCAAGGACAGTGCCATGAAAATGCAGGTGTCCCTGCACTGACAGCATCTGCCCCGACCTGCCACTGTCAGTGCAGTGCAATGCCTGGAACAGATGGCTGCTGGTGGTGCCTGCAGATAATGCCAGCACTGCAGCTGGGGTTTGGTGCACTCAGCATCCAGTGGGGGGATGGCTCTTGGGCTTTGTTTCTGCCTCTTCTGGTATCTGGAGATATTTGCAGGTCTCTCTCCCAGAACCAGGACTACCTGCTGTAGCATCATTTTTTATATGCAGCTGGATAACACTTCATCATTTCACTTAGCCCTCTACATGCTGATTTATTATCTCTAATGGTGCAAAATTGCACAAAGCTTTTGACATTCCTGTGGCCTGGGAGTGCAAGTCACGGTCACACACAGCAGCTGAGCAGCAGCCAGACGTGGGGCACACGTGTGCTTCAGCATCGCTGGTTAATTGGCCTCTTCACTCCTGCTTTGTCCAAGGAAGAAAAGAGTAGTTTCATATAGCTTTGTGGCCATTGCTGTGGTCTTAAAAATGCTGGAATATATTTCCCTGCCACCAGCTCTTTCCATCTCTTTCATTCCCTTAAAAAGTATAAATCAAAGCTCTCCCTTGCTGGCTCTTCTTTCCTTCAACACAGCCCTGACTTATCTTTACAGTTTTTCCCTGCCTCCTGCTGCTTCTCTAATGGGGTCAGGGCTGCTTGTTCCTGACCCCTTTCTCACCCCTCTCTCTCGCTGAAAAGCAGTTTCTTCTCTCCCCTATTAATATCTCCTGTCACAGGACTGTTCCTGGGGAGTGGTTGCATCTGGAAGGAGACCCTGCCTGTTTTGGTCCACAGTGCTCCCCACTCCCTCATGCTGCCCCTGGCTGTGTGCTGGGGTGACATCCCCACTGCAGCCTGGCCTCTGTCCCCAGAGCAAGGACACTGCGTGGGAGCAGCCAGGAAAATGGCATTTCACCTGTGCAGTATTAGGACCTGATGGTATCAGAGAGCTGTGCATTGTATTTTGGCAGTGGCTGGGAGGCTGGGCTGTGGGCTGGGCTGCAGCATCTGTGTGTGGAGCAGGGCACGTCTTCTGGAGTCTGGAGGAAGCCACAGCTCAGGATGGCAGCTGGCTCCATGTCTGCCAGGGCTCTGTCAGCCTGCCAAGCCCTCAGCTCTGTGGTTCAGCCCTTGGGGACGTGGGGTCAGCTGGAGCAGGGACTCGGGGGGGCAGTGCCAGCCAGGAAGGGATGGAGGGCACAGGGACATGAGAGGCTTGGCAGGAGCTGCATTTGTGACAGGGGCAGGTAGAAAAGTCATGGTCAGGAGAGGAGAAGGGAGTCTCCCTCTCTCAGAGGGAGGTGATGGTAGTGGCTGGAGTGGGTTGAATGCCCACAAAGCTGCTGTTCAGGGGGGCAAACCCAGCTGCCAGCAGAGAACCACTTTCCATGGGACTTTGGGGCTTCAGGGAAGTTGCACTGGACTCAGACAGGTTTTCCTCACAATTCTGCCTTTTCTTCTGTGCCTGGGCTCCTAAGCACTCCATTGTCCTGTTGCATGACACTGGAGCTTGTACAGATGTCTTTATCTGGGGGAACTTTGAGGTGCTTCAGTTGAGAGCAGCTTTTTGTCTGTGGCTGGGCTGAAGCCTTGAAGAGTCCATCCCTGGCAGAGCCCATCCACAGCCTGTCCTGCATTTGCTGGGGAGAACAGAATTTAACTTTACAGCCCCTGCAGCTGTTTGCACCTGTATCCAATGCCTGCAGCCCAAATATGGAGCACAGATGGGGCTGACAAGCAACTTCCTGAGCTGCTGAAGCCACCACTGACATCTCTGGGGTTTGGCTGCACTGCTGGGGTGTTTGCTGTACTGCTGAGGCAGCCCAAAACCGTCCTGTGACTTCCTGCTCTGTTCTTCCCCAGTGTTGCTCCCTGGGTTTGGCCAAGTTGCTTCCCCCTGTCCCAGCTCTGTCTGTGCCCCAGCAGGGCTGGGAGTGTTCCCCCTGCTCTCCCTGTGCCCCAGCAGGGCTGGGAGTGTTCCCCCTGCTCTCCCTGTGCCCCAGCAGGGCTGGGAGTGTTCCCCCTGCTCTCCCTGTGCCCCAGCAGGGCTGGGAGTGTTCCCCCTGCTCTCCCTGGGGCAGCGGCTGCGCCGTTGGCTCGGCCCCGCGTGCGAGTGGTTTTCTCAGTGAAAAACAAGAGTTTAAGACAGACAGGAAAGGGAGGGGTTCTGCTTATGTGCCATTAATTGCTTTAAGATGTTCTGAAGCTGGCTATTCTGGAGCTGGATGCTAAATATAAAACTGATACTACATAAATAAATGATGAAATACAAGTGACATCTGAAAAGCACTTTGGGATGTTCCAGTTAAGAACCTAAATAAATAACATGTATTATTGTCATAGTAATTGCTATTTTCCTTTTTTAGCATGCCTGCTCTTACAGAATGTTTTGAGAAGTCCTATCTGGCAGAAATTCAGCTGTCCCATAGAAACCAGTATCCTTTTGCCAATTTCTATTAGCTCTATTATTTTCGGAGGGGAAAATCAAAGCTGTGACGTGGTTTCACATCTCTCGTGCTCTGCAGCAGATGCTCAGCTGGATGCAGGTGCAGTTTGGCTGACGTAGAGTTACCCTGATCCCTCCCTCTGCTCCTCGAGGAGAAGGGCTGGACTAGAGCCAGGGTGTCCCTGGGCAGGCAGGGACTCACAGGACTTTGGGTGCTGTGAGGGGACTGGAGACTCTGTGGCTGTGTGTACTGAGCTGTCACTGGTGCCTGTCACACAGAAGCACTCAGGGATCTGAGGAAGGTCAGGCACAGGGGACAAAGGCACTGAAAGCCATCTCAGATGCTTGTCCTAATGCACTGCCCTGTGCAGGAACAGTGCTGGATCACCTCAAGTGTGTGCTCATGCCAGAGATGGGCCGTGCCCCCAGCTACCATTTGCCTCTGATGGTGCTTTTCCTACTGACTCTGCACTTGTTCAAGGCATCATTTTCAGGGGTGATGTGTGCAGTGCAGGCGGGCTGGAGTGGCAGCACTGCCTTCTAGGCTGGGCCACTCACAGCTGGGCTGTGAACTCTCACTGCTCCATTGCAATGCAGCTGCTTTCTGGGGCTGCTTCCTTTGCTTAAGTGATTATGCAAGAATCTCAAGCTTTCAGGAAAAAAACAGCGTTCCTGCCCCTCGTGGCTGCAGAACTCTGCCTCAAAATGGGATCTGCTAAAGGCTGTGAAATGTGGAGTCCACTTCTGAGTAAGTGGAAGGGAAATGAAGAGTCATATGCTGATTATCTTGGCTTCCTGTAATTTCTAAACCAATTTGAAGACACTTCAAGGCCTGAATTAGTTTTATTTGACAGGCCTAATAATGACAGATAAATGTTTGCATGTCTACACTGACATCAAGTTTTAACTGTTTTTTCAAGCCTTCTGCAAGCTGGTGTCTTGCACCAATGCTGTGTTGCTCTCAGAGACAGCACCATGACTGCAGGAACTTCTTTCGTCACTGCAGAATTGGGTGGTACATTGGAAAAGGAGACATCCACCTTACAAAATACTCAGAACTCAGGTTCTGCTGCCACCCAGGGCCATCGATGCAGCAGGGGAGAAGTGTGGGTTGGTGAAATGCTTTAGCACAGAACTTGAGCAGGGTGGAGGGAAGGACAGGAGAGGGGGCTGGCTTTTTCTCCATGCCTTCAGATGGAAAGAGTGAGTCACTTCCACTGCAAGTGTTTTCTTGCAGGGTGCCAGGACTGTGCACTCATCCTCCCCTTCCCCACCACATGGCTTTTTATTTCTCTGAGAGCTCCTGTAAGGTGCAGCCATCTCCACATGATGCAGAGCAGGGGAAGAGTGGGGCACAGCAGCCTTGTGCTGCTGGCACTGCATTTGGAGCTGGAGCATGGCACACACTGGCACTTAACTCCTGGATGGAGATGGGAGTGTGTGGACCCTCACCCAGACCCCTGTCTAATGAGACCCTTAGAAATTATGTGTTGCTCTACTGCTGCCCATGGAGGGCTGTGCAGAGCATTGCTCTGAGCTGTGCTGGCACCTGATCACTCCTTGGCAGGCCTCTTCTCCTCACCTCTTCCTTCTTCCCTTCCTGGTTGCCCATGGGGCTTCTCTCCTGTCTGCAGTGCACACCTTCTCTGCCACCCCCTCTTGGCCTCCCTGACCCCATGTCCTGCCTCTTGCAGCTACACAGCCCCAGCCTTTACACAATTCTTGCTCTCCATGATGTGGCCCCTGCACAAATCCATCCCCAGATGAGCAAAACCCCCATCCCCTATTCCACTAACCCCTGCATCACCTTGGACCAGGTCCTGACACCCTTCCCCCTACATGCTTCCCCTGCTCCTCCCTCTGATGATGTTTTCCTCCCTTGCTATTTCACAAGATGCTCTGTGTGTTTGTGTGCCCACCTTACAGTTCATCCCTCTCCCCTGTCCCAAGTGCAGCCATGGTGTCTCAGTGTTTTGGTGTCTTCAGCATGGCCAGGATCCCTGTCTGGGCATTTCTTGTGTTTTTAAGCTTCCTTTTCTCTGGCCAGTGCAAAAAAGTAGTTTTGGCCTGCTCATGCCCAGCTTTATTGACAATTTTTCATCCTTGAGGTTTTATCATGGCACATCTGCTGCATCCAGCTGAATGCTGGGTTTGCAGCAGGCTCACGGACGCAAGCTCCCCATCACCTGCTGAGAGCTGCCTCATTGCCTCCCTGCTGGTTTCTTCCCAAAATGTGGCTTTGCTGAGAAGCCCACAAACCTCTTGGCAGCAGCAAGGCTGCATCGTGTTGTGACTGCTGCCATATGTGCTGACTCACACTGTCTCCCTGCTTGCCCTTCCTCCCCTCATCTCTGTTTCCACCTCTTCCCTTTTTCCAGTACTTTTGAATGCAAAGTCATTGGGGCACAGACTTTATTCTGGCTTTGCACAAGTTTATGGCAGTTCCAGGCACTGGATGGCCAAGCCCAGAGTTTATGGTTTTTCATTGTTCCTTCTTATGCCTAGCATCCTGGAATGATGAATTCTGTGTGAATCTCAGCTTTTGTAAATTGAGCTCTGTAGCCTTCCTGCAAGCTTGAGTGAGAGTGTGTAAAGGGGATCAGATGGCAGTGCAGCAACTGGGGGTGGAAAAAATGAGGAGTCACAAATGTGATACTAAAAGGAAAGAAAAAAGCTCTTAAAGACCACACAGTTTCAGTTTGCCCTGACCTGATCTCTTTGAATCCCTGGCTGTGGAAAAGCTTTTCTATGGATAGAAATTGCACAATTCCATATGCCCATATGGTTTGCCAAGTGAATTTGCTCAGTTCCCAGGCATCATTTAAATAGTCCCATGTACTGTCAGGTTTCATGAGCAAAATAAAAAAAATAGGGAGTTCTCTCTGCTGTTTTTGAGGTATCCTCACATTTCCAGATTGCTCATTGCAGTGGGGAGTGGTCCCTCTGCCCTGAGATATTGCCAGTCTCAGAAGTGGTATGACTGTAACTGTGACTGCTGTGTCCAAAGGGTAGTTGTATGCTTCTATTTCCCCCCACTTCAGCTTTTAATTCTCCAAACTGACTTCTCCTCTTGTTTTTTGTGTATTTCACCTACTTGGCCCTTTGGGGTTTGTTTTAAAATTTGGGCTTTGCTTGACTTTCCGCATAAGGGCACTACAGAGTTGGCGACAGATGAGGCAGCAAACAGGCTGCAAAATGGTCACGAAACTTTGGGGAACAGCTGTACACTCTGAGATAATACATTTATATATGCACATGTGATCTGTGCTATCCCCTCTTCTCCCTTCAGCTACTCTAAAGAAACAGCACTTCTAAAATTCCTCTCACCTTGTGTCTGCCTTGCTGCTTTGAAATGTGGGTGCACACACTGGGTAGGGCTTCACTGCTGAGGGTGTGAGAAACCACCACGGGCCAGGGGCTGCTGCAGCCACAGGTTTTTTGGTGGAAGGCCTGGAGGAAGCGTTGCAGGGCAGGGTTTGTGTGTTTGGGTGTGTTTGTGTGTCTCTGTGTGTTTGGTGGCCGTTGGGACCACGAGAAGTGAAAGTCGAGCGCGGTGCCGTTCCTGTGCTGGGCTTGGTTTCCGCCGTGCACCGGCAGCCACCGAGGGCTCCTGTCAGTGCAAAGGGAGCAGAAAATTGGTTACACTGGATCCACAACAGGCTACTTTGCCATTTTCTTCTCTGGATATTGTTTTAAATGAGGGCTGGACTGACAGGACTGAAAATACAAAAGCTTTCTCCTAGTTTTTCCTTTGGCTGCTGTTTTAAAAAACTCCCCAGATGAAACATTGTTCATTCACTCTATATCTTCATGTTGCTTGGGTTCTACCTGTTGTAATTCTGGGAGAAAAGGATCTCAGAAAAACAGTGATAATATAACAAAAAAATTGGCGTGATTGTACGGTGTTCAAATACAGAACACTGGAAGACAGGTAGCTACTGTTTTTTCAGGCACTAAAAGTTTAAAATAGAAATGTTCTTTCCTATACTTCTCCACGTGAACATCCCCAGCTGTCATTGTGGGCCTTTGTTTATAAAGCAAATATAAGGAATTTTATATGCTTTGTAAATGGATGCAGAAAGGTGACAATTTAATCTGACTTCTTAAGTTTTCCCCTCTTTGTTAATGGGTTATTCTCTTGCTAAACCTTCCCATCACTCTCTGTCTGGGGGGTGTTGGGCTGGCAGTGGGACAAGCAGGGCACTGAGCACAAGGACCTTACTTGGGGTTTCCCTTGTGCCGAGCTCTTTGTGCTCGTGCTTGGCCAAAGGCAGAGCCTTGCGTTGGTGTTTGTGGGCATGTTTCTGTTGAAGTAATTTCCCTGAATTTCCTGTTAAAATGCCAGCCAGCTCGCTTGTGGTGGGGAGTCAATACTCCAATAGACAGGCTGTTGTTCTGCCTGTGCTGTTGTCCAAGTGCAGCCTCGTGACCCAGCGTGGACGGGGCTCCAGCACAGCAGGCAGGCTCAGCATGGCCCCGTGCTGAGGGGAGCAGCAGCCTGGGGACAGAGGGACAGGGCACAGAGAGCAGTGCGTGGCTGTGGGAACAGGCTGCTGTGTGGGGCTTGAAGCAGTGGTTTTTTTTAGAGTGGTGAGAGGGCTTATCTGGGAGGGTGCACTGCTCTCGTGTTATCTTTGTTTAAAGTCATGTTTGTTTTGCTCTGTGAGGTGTTTCCCTTCACAGTGGGCTGCAGTGCTTTGGGCTGGGAGCTGCTGCTGGGTGTGCTCGGGTGCTGCATCCTCAGGAACCACAGGAGAGGGCAGCTCAGCCCAGCCTGCCCTGCTGTGTTCCCAGGTCAGAGGAGCCCCAGGAGCATCACAGCGTCACCTGCCCTGGGTGAAGAGCTGCTGCGTGTGTGCCACAGAGCAGGATGCCTTTGGCAGCACTGCATGTTTTTTCCTGCAGAAATGGATTGATTTTGTTGCTGGACTGGCAGCGTTTCTTTGTACTTGGGTATTGGCTTCCCCTGTGGAGGAATTTGTGGTTTCTAAGACTCTAATTACTTTAGTGTAATAGTTTTTCCTCTGCTTTCGTAATGACTTTGGTGGGTGCCATCTGCTGTTGTGACAGCGCCGGGCAGCGTGAGCTGAGCCTGGGTGGAGGGCAGCGTGTGCTTCAACCTTCAGGAAAACTAAGACTTTGAAATCTCATTTTCAGCATTTGTCTCCAGCCTCGCTGAGCCAAAGGGCAAGAAATATTTGGGATGGCTCTCTCCTTGCTCCATAGGTCTGTTTGCAGGGCCTCGAGCGTGCCTGGCCCTTCTGGGCAGCCTGCACGGTTCAGGATGGATGGAGGAGCTGGATGGCAGGCAGGAGACAGGCCACATCCTTCCATGAGCAGCTGCCTTGCTAACAAACACCTTGACCTTTTGGCTTTGCATTAAAGACGTGTCCATGGTTCCTGCTGTGGCCTGTGGCAGCCTGGGTGTTGTGCTGGGTGTGAGCATGGTCAGTGGAACACTGAGCTGCAGGGAATGGAGGGCTGCTGTGTGCTGAGACAGGGAATTCACACACCTTGGGCAAGGGGAGCTCTAGGGACTGTGTTTCTGACAGCTCCAGAGGAGAAATGCCTGTCTGGGTGCTGCAGAACCTGTCAGGGTGACAGTGCACATCCCTCCAGTCCTGGGTCATCCCTACGTGTCACAGGGCCTGGCACTGGTTTGTGGGATACAGACCACAGCACCAGCCTCCACCACATATTTTTTCCAATATCATTATATCCACCAGACTGGAAGGGCTGTAGTGAGTTTTAAGGATTTTTTTTTTTTTCATATCTGTGATAGGCAGTGCTCTGTGAGTTTTGAAACATCTCATGTGAGGATCTGGGAACCTTTTCAGCTCTTACCCTTTAGTTGTCATTGAATCCCATGAGGATGACTTTGTCTTGCTGGTCATCAGAGGTATCAGATCTAGAAAAGAAATGTTATCAAAGCCCCAACTTTTAAAAAGAACAGCTTTAGAAACACAGTCCCAGTTTCAGGACCGTATTGCAAAACAGAAAAGGACTAAAAATACCTATTGGAAGGCCTGAGCTCCGTGTACCCAAAGTGCTGTGGAAGGCTCATAGTGGGACTCTAATTTACTGTTACAGCTGCTGCTGGGTGAGGTGAGAGGGGGATTGGTGTGTGTGCTTGGGGTCATGGCACTGCTTTAACCCACCAGTGCTGCTGAGTTTTGCCAGGATTGCTGCAGTAAATCAGAGAGGTTGTCAGGGACCTCCTGCTCTGGGTCGTGCCTAGTGTCATGGGGAGGACAAGCTTTAGGGCCCCAGACTTGCAAATGGATGTCCTGTTAATTCACATTAATTTGCAAAGCTGTGCAGACTGTCAGAAGTGCACAGTGCTATCCTGAAATAAGACCACTGTTTCAGATGATTAACCAAATTAAATTAAGCATTTAATGAGCATGAGACTGACTGAGAGTAAATGAGTTCCTTTTCTCTGTCTACCTGTTGGGTTTTTCAGACTGCTGTTTTTCAGATGGACTCTTTCTTTTCTTATTAAATTCCCTGTACAACTCAGGTCTTGGATGCAGAAGCAAGACGTGCTCTGTGTGCAGTGGGACTGGCAGAATTTGTCACCCCAGTCCCAAATCCCCCATGGCTGAGGGAGCAGGAAGCAGCCCCTGGATGCTCTGGCACCCAGCCTGGACTCTCTGCTGACTGACTTTGTCTTGCTCACTGGTAATCTGAGGAGTGTGAGGTTCCTTTCAGGACTGTGCAGGCAGTGAAGCAAAGTTTTCAGAGAGGGATTTAGAGGGGAACTGTTAGTTCAAATAACTGAGCTAATTCATGCTGGATTCCTGCAGCATGGAAAAGAGACATTTTAAATGAAAAACTGTCTGAGGCAGGAGGTATTTCAGTAATGCATCACAGAGCCTCAGGAGCCAAAGGCTAGACAGAAACCTTTGGCTAGGATTGGTTTTGGAAGACCAATGTTGACTTCTTCGCTTATCTCATGTCACAGAAAATACTGAGCTGTTTGGACTCTTGGTGGTGTGGCTGTTTATCCAGTGATGATATACAATGCTGAGCTTTTGGTCCTCATTTGGGACTCATTTTTTCAGGCTGCAGGTTGTTCTGTGTTCAGCAAGAGACCTTGTATCAGTCTCACCTTTAACTCCAGTCAATGTGAACAGTTCCTCCCAGCAAAGCCATTTGACTGGAGGGTAAAGCTTGCTGCCTGTGGGGAAGCATCTGGTGTTCCTCTTCTGAGGGTGGAGAGCCCAAGCCTGTCACCCTGCAAGGATGTCCTGCCCAGAGGCACACGGCATCATGCGCTGTTGGAAGGGTTTCGTAAACACTGCCCGTGGCAGGGACAAACAGCAGGATTTTGGTCAATGTTCAAAACAAGGCAGAGCTGATGTGTCCGAATTTGGTTCCTGTTTTATTGTGACCACTCCTATACAGAGTCTTTGGTTAGCTTTTGTTGTGAAGTTTGATTTTCATAATGCAGTGCTGAGGGCCTGACTCTTACTCATGAAATCTGAAGTCAGTCTGGGCAGCTGAGATGGCACTTGCCTGCTTCAGAAGTTATGTTTTTCTCATTTTTCCAAGTTCTGTTTTCCGGACTTACAGGCAAAACTACTGCAATAGCAAATGTAATGGAGCTCTCCTAATGGCTTTTACTCGTGACTCCAGGGATTTTGGAGAAGTTTCTCTTGCTTCCCAGAAATGTGAGTGAGAACAAAACTAGGCTCCAGATTTTTCCAGCCTTTGGCTGCGTCTGAGGTGCGATTTATGGAGAGGGCTTTCCTGTCTTTCCAGAGGGATGCTGTTCTTCCTTCCATGGGGTGAGATTCCTGCTCTGGCAGTCGTAGCAGCAGCCTTGCTCTCCTCATTCCCAGAGAGAGCACAGCTCTCATCCACTCTTCAAATAAAACCAGCCCCGAGCTGAGCAGAGCCAGCGCAGGAGCCTGTATTTCTTCCCAGCTGTACAGATGAGCTGCTCAAACATAAAGATGCTGGATATTGCAGCTGTTAGAGCTATGGCCTGCCCAGGAGGATTTCTTGCTCCATTAAGAAATAAGAGACTGTGCTGAGACAGAGCAGCACGGTGCTTTGTTTCTTCCCGTAGCTTGTTACCCGACACGAATAACTTAACCCCTCATTTCCCTCTCTGCAAAACATGCTCATGGTGGTTACGTGCAGCACAGGAGTATCAGAGTGCTGACTAATGGGAGCCCAGTGGTCACACAGTTTGAAATTAAGCACAAGATGCTAGTTACTGGTTACTTTAGATGTAATCTATATTTAATTTTTTTCATTGTCAATTTTTCCTGTAGGAAAAAACCAAAGTGGTGGAACCTTTGGACTATGAGAACGTGATCCTTCAACGCAGAGTTCAGATCTACAGTGATCCCCTCCGGGACCTGCTGATATTTCCTATTGAAGATGTATCTGTGAGTTGGCTCTGGCTGTTTCCCATGTTTGAGGCTCTGTCGTCTCCTGTCCTGCTTACCTTGGAAAATTTCCACCATTAACCACATGTTAATTTTGGCTGCATTACTGACACATAAAACCAAAATGAACCACTGGTGATTTAGGCCTACCACACTTGTTTAAAGTGAATATCAAGCCCTGAAGATGCAGTTTGTGCTGAAAACGTTCTCCTTTGTCCTGCAGATCTCGGTCATTGGCCGACAGAGAAGGACTGTCCAGTCCACAGTGCCAGAAGATGCTCTAAAGAAAGCTCAGAGTCTCTTTGTCAAAGAGGTAGGGGCAAAGTCCATCTGACACCTGCCTTCAGCACTTTGTCCCTTGGCCAAGATGCTCAGCTGCAGCTCCTGATCTGCAGGGCTGCGGATCACTTGGCTTTCCCTTTGTGGGAAGCACTGGTCCCTGTCAGACCTGCTGCACAGGGGAGTTCTCACCTGCATCTCATGTGCAGAGTGTCTTTGTAGTGGGTTTTGTACCCACACACAGTGTGTGGCTTTGCACCACCTGCCTGAGGTGTGAGGTCTGGGAGAGCAGCAGGGCAAGAGGGGATCCACAACCTCCCTGGAGCATCCAGAGTGCTGTGGGTTTGTTGTGTAAAGTGCTGCTCCTCCAGGACTGTTCCCTGCAAGTGCAGGGGAACAAAAAGCAATGGTTGATGTCGAGTTAGATGCACTCCATTTCCCAGGGCAGGAAACTGATGCTTTCTGGGAAACAGTCTCCTCCCAGATCACTACTCCTTTTTCAGTGCCTTGGAGCAATGTAAATACAATATCTGTAGCTGTGTGACAGGCCAGATGCTGTGTGATTTTTGTCTCTGTGCTGAAAAGGTTCTTTATGAAATTCTGTATTGCACCATAAAACAAGCAAAGCAGCCTTGCCCACACCCTTCCCGCTTCTGCTTACCTCACCCTGCAGTGTGTAACCTTTCAGACTGGTGCTGGGCTTTGTTTGCTTGCTGTAGCTTTCTAAGAGCTGTGTTGTTTTCCTTTCAGTGCATTAAAACCTACAGCTCTGACTGGCATGTGGTAAACTACAAATATGAGGAATACTCAGGAGACTTTCGGATGTTGCCATGGTGAGTGTCGTGCTCCTTTGGAATGCTAATGTGTGGTCACAGGGCTTAGCAGGAGCAGTCTACCCTTTTCCTGATGCCTGTCCCACAAGCAGCCTCTCCTGCAGAGGTGTGACACTCTGAAGGTTAGAGAGCCAGCAGTTTGTGTTGTCATGCCACTGTCACTCAGCTCTGCCAGGGAGATGCCCACAATGTTTTGTGGGTCGGTGCTTCACATCCCACCCAGCAGCGTGTGCACACCCCCTCCATTTGGGATGAGGACAGACTGCAGCCCAGACCCATGGCAGGATAAACAGTGTTGGCAGTGCCTGCACATCCTGAACCAGTGCCTCACTGGGCTGATGTTCCCTGATGTTCCCTGTGTGCTGCACATGGGGTTCCCGTGCCAGGCAGATTCGCCTTGTGCCCCCTGCACAGAGAGGCTGTTGGACAGTTCAGTCCAGTGCTGTGGTATTGCTGCTAATGCTGGCAGGGCTGGGGAGTTACGTGCCTGGAAATGCTGGGCTGTGCCAGTGATTCCAGCTCAAAGCTAATTGAGTTTTTCAGACAGGCATATACATCTTGGATTTCTACTGGATTGTTATTTTCTCTATGGTGGCGCCTGCCCTGCTCTCACTGCCCACACTCTGGGCATGTCTGGACCCCTGTCCAGGCTGCTCGTGTGCTGGAAGCTTGTGAAATGCTTTTTCTGCTTAATTGGATGAAGTGCGTCTGTTCTGAGGGTCTCAGGAGGATGTGAAGCAGCAATGAAGTAACACTGTTGGTCAAATATTGTTAAAATTTGTGAATAATCTTGCAGTCTGATCTTACATCTTTTCTAGCGAGATGGAAGACAAACTGGCCTGCTGTATCTCTTTGTTGCATAAATGCAAGTCAACAAAAACTCTGCAGACTCCAACAGCTAACAAGAGAAAGCTAATTACAGACTGCTTGTGCTTGATTTCCATGAAGTGTACTCAGAACTTAGCTTTCCCCAGCTGTAAGGACCCGTAGGTCTTTTGAAATCTGTCTTCTGTGCTCTGTAGCCTGCAGCTTGGCTGTTGCTTCTGGATCCAGCATCAGCTGCTGGCTCAGACAACCCTTGTGTTCCAGTCATTGACCATGAAAATGTGTTGTGATTTCAGCAAATCCTTTAGGCCAGACAAGATTCCAAGCCATGTGTTTGAAATTGATGAAGACTTTGAAAAGGATGAGGTAAGGAGAAGGTTGTTTCATTTTTTTTTTAAATATCTTCCTGTTAAAAAGAAAATTTCACAAAACAAAGACAACTCAGTTCCTAGGAACAGTTTTCTGGTGAGATGCATTGTGCTGTAATGACAGGATCAAAAGTGAGGCAGTGATTTATGACAAGATAATTTCTTGGGGCCAGGGGTCTCCGAACTTATCTGGAAGATTAGTCACATTTCTCATGGCTTTTTTCCTTGAAACAGAGGATCCTAAGAAGAGTTCAAAAAGGAAGCCAAGTGGTTGCTAAGAAAAGGTCTTCATGTCCAGAACTGAGTGGCCAATCTGTTTTTCAACTACTGGGGTCCTCCTCTTTTTAAAAGTTTTGTGCTTTACCACTGAACCTGCAATTTTTCATCAGCCCCTTCTATCCAACATGCTCACAGTGTGTCAGTCTCCCTCTGTACATACTGTGCCAGTGCTGGGAGGCATTTGCTTCCTCTGGAGGTTGGCAGCTTTGTGCTCAGCTGGTTGCAGGGAAGGTTTGCAGCCCTGGAGCTCCTCCATGGGACTGAGCCAGGGGCTCTGCCAGTTGGGACATCTCAGGCCTGTTGGTTATTTTGGATGGTGCAGATGCCTTGTTTCCCTGCCCATACTGCATTTGCTACAGAAGGGGCAGGCAGCATTTTTCTGTTTCAAGTACCATGTGAAGTTAATCCACACACGTGACCTTAAGAAGTTTTTGTTTACGGAGGGAAGGGTTTAGCCCACCTGTTTAACATTTGTGTGGCACCAAGATGCTGCTGCTGAGGAACTCAGAGGAAAAGGGAACTTTCTTTGTTGCAGAGCTGAAGATTTGAAGAGGCTGTTTCATGCACATTTCTCACAATCCCTGTTTATGTTCCAGCACACTTTGGGTCTGGGCTGCGATGGCGTCTTTACAAATGGAAATGTTTTGTCAAGTTTGGCCTTAATCTTTTTTTGGCTGTGTTGCTGGTTTGCATTACATCACTAACTTGAGGTATTGCCTCTTTAAAAATAATCTGCTCTGGGCTGGAGACATTGTTGTGCACTGTTATCAGCATGCTTCTGGAAAAGCAAAAGGACAAGAATATGCTATCAAAATTTGGAGACCTTTTTTATTCTGGCCAGTGTCCCAAATACTCAAATGAGAAGTTACTGAGATTTGTTGTGAAAGAGTATTCCAAGTGCTTTCACAGATGTTTTGATGTTTATATCTTTTGGCATGGCCATATCTGAAGGATTCTGTTACAGTTTCCCGACAGAGCATTTGCATTAGAATTGTGTAATGGAAATTCAAGTAAAAGAAATCTCCTGATGAAAAAAGGTGAACCGTTTTGAAGGAGAAATCATGGGTTGTTTTACCCAGGGAAATAAAGTATCAGAAAATTTACTGTGGAAGTTTGACATGGGAAGAGTGAAAAGCTGCCCCTTGGGATGCAGCAGGCTGTATAAACCAGCCCTTTCAAGGCTCATCGGGGGCAGGCCAGGGCTGCCTCTGCTGCTGAGTCACTGGAAGCCCCAGGGTGAGTTCTGTTCATCACTGTGGGCTCTGCTTCCCTCCCCAGTGGAGGTCATGGTTAGAGAGAAAGGTATGAATGGAGAGCCATTCTGGGACCATGGGACAGGAGCAGATTGAAACCCTGGCTGATGTGCCAAGAGCAGCCTTGTTGGGTCACTTGAAACTTTTCAGTTTGATAAATGTGAAACCAGCCAGTTGCATTTCAGCTATTGGGGTTTGGTGGGTTTTGCCTAATTTAAAATGTGGGAATGACAAAAGCAAATGACAGAATAAGTTCTGAGCTGCATTTTGCAACTTCCTGAACAGACCATCTTGAAAATTTCCATCTCCTCCAGGTTTTTGAAATACTGCATAAGAACCAAAAGGCATTGCCACATAGCAAAACCTCTGTGCAACTCCATCAACATAGATGTAATCTTTCTTTTTTTAAAGGTGACTGACCCAAACTGGCCTGTTTTGTCTCTTTATTGGAAAGAGCTATCTCGGATTTTTTTTGTGATAGTATTGTATGTGTAGCTGTACCTGGTACCTGGTACATTCTACATCCCACTATTGCTGTAGTTAAAATGGTATTGCTTTCCAGAGTGGACAAGTCCCTGTGTCCAAGGGGAATTTCCTGTGGGAGGCAGTTCACCTGAGCTCCTCTTTTTCTCATCTTTTGCTGTCTTTCAGGATTCCTCTTCCCTGTGCTCCCAGAAGGGTGGTGTGATAAAGCAGGGCTGGCTGCACAAGGCCAACGTCAACAGCACCATCACTGTTACCATGAAGGTGAGTTTGGTCCAGTTGCTTGTGAATGAGGCACAAGGGGAAGTTCAGACCACATCTCTAAAGCTCCTGGGAGCACAGTGGGTGGGTTTGGGTTTGAATGGGAATCTGCCCCTCTTGTAGAGTATCCCCTGGTGGACTGGAAAACCCAGTCTGGCAACAGGTTTTGACCCTCCCCTCCCCAGCATGTAAGACTGATGCACTTCAGATCATGATGGGCAAGCTGACCAAAAAGGTGAAGCATGGTAAGGCTGGTTCTGGTAAGGCAAGATTCTATTCTGAATAAGCAGCTGAGGTCCAGGAGAGGAAGGCAACTGGAATTACTGAAAGAGCTGCCCTACAAAGACAGCTTTCTGCATTGATAGCTTCCTTGCTGGTAGGAAATATGTGTAGAGGCCAGCTTTAAATTGAAATGAGAAATCTTTGCTTTAAAAGCAGGGACGATATCACTGCAGAGATGTAGAATTACTGACCTAAAAGCAACAGCTGCTTGGTCTCCTGTTCTCTGCTCTACATAATCCAGCATGGCATTGCTTAGATTGTGCAGAGATTTTTGATAGTTCTGCCACAGGTTTTTGCTGGGGCAATGAGCCTGTCTGCTGCCCCACCATGCAGCTGCCTTGTTGCAGCACAGAGAAAGTGTTAGGGAGTTATGCTCTATGGTACAGCTGAAGGATGGCTACAGCAATGCTGCTTCCTAAGGATATATTAAAAAATCTTAAAAAATCTAATTTTTCTGAGTACTGAGAATCAGTAGCTGTTCTCTGAGCTGTGTCACAAGGCACCTCCCAAGGCACATGTGAGAAAGCTGAGGACTATGACCATCTTCAGCCTTGTCACCGTTTTGAGAGGCTGCTGTGTCCGTCTTGTGGGTGCTGGTCCTTTCACTGCTGTGCTGGGCTGAGCTGTTGGTGCCTCACACTGTTGCTAAGCACGTGCAGAGTGTGTTTTGTGGAGAGCTGGCCCATGAGCAAGCTGTCATGAGGCTACAACCACCCCCTTTTATTTCAGAGCAACCTTTCCTCTGCAGAGTGCTGCCCTGGTTTGGCCATGTCTCCCTGTCTGGTTTGCAGTGTGTTGGTGGCCTGCATTGCAACCACGGCATCAGGATTGCCCTTCTCTGCCCAAATGCACTTCCCCAGTTCTCCAGCCATCCCCCTGCAATCTCAGTGCTCACCAGCAGTGCCTGTAGCCTGATCAGAGGGGATGTTCCCTCTGCTGCTAGGTTTACAGCAATAATTTCAAATGATCATCGTCGTCTGACAGTGATTTCTGACAGCAGTGCTTACACGGGGGAAGATCATAGGAATAGTGTTTGCTGTTTGATTCTGCCTTTACTTTTGAACAAAGCTCAGCAGATGCAAACTGTTTAGCATGAAATCCTATACCCACAAGGGATATCAACCCTGTAACATCTAGACAGCGATCTGTCATGGGTTTCTGTAGCATCCACTGCCAGAATTCCTGAGATTGATTCAGTGAAGTGCTAAATCAGTGTTCAGGCTGGATTAATGCTTCACATCCTTAGCTTTCCATGTATTTTTATGCTCTGTTGAACTAAAGGTTTAGCTAAATCTTATAAAACTTAACGTCAACAACCCATGGAGCATCTCTACAGCTAATTAGTCGTCCAAATGATGCTAGAGGTTACCTCTCAGAAGGGATGGGTTATGGTTCAGGGCACGATGCTCCCTCCCAGTTCTGTGTGGGTTTGTTGAACATGTGCTAGTGTCAGTAAGGATGGGAGCAGGAAATTACTTGTAATCTCCCATGTGGGATGAAAAATGCTATGTTTATTTGTAGATCTTCCTGATATAAAGAACAGTAGAAATACTTGCAGTGCCACTTGTCCCAGCTTCCTTCATGACTCTCCCAACACAGATACCCAGCAACTGTGAAATGCACCCTGCTCCTCACAGACCTGACACCATATGGTGCTACCACAACTGCTGCCAAAATATTCTCCTGAATTATAGTCCACTGCCTTTTGGCTGACAAGCATTAAGAAAGATGTTCAAAGATACTGAAGAGCTTTTTTTTTCTTCATGAAAATCAGTAGCTCAAACACTGGAGCACTTCTCCTGAAGTTACTGCTTTTTGATGTAAGAATTGAACACTCAGCCAAAGCCAGTTCGTGAAAATAGGTTTATGTAAAAAAATCCAAACCCAAAGCCACAAACAACCCAAGCAGCTGAATGGATTGCAGTGTCCCTTAGCTTGCATTTGAGTGCTAGGAATTTCCACGTCTCTTCCTAAGTCTTCCAGACAATTGCTTTGTAATGCTAACTGAGGTCTGTATGAAAAAGGCTCTGGAAATACCTGCTCTAGGGTGGGATGGATCTTCAAGTAATGTGTTGATCTGAATTTACTGTGCAGCATTACTTTACAAAGATAAATGAGGCTGGAGCCAGCTGAGAGATGAGCTGGAAGCCCTGGGGCTTTGCTTTAGATGGGCAAACTTATAATAACAACAAGGACATTAAAATTAAAGAAGATTATAGAAATCTCTCTTTATAAAGGCAAACCATATTCAAATGGGTGAATCTGCAACACTCCAGGGTCAGCAGTGTTTCTTGTTACAGTATTTTCTCAATAGCAGGGAGGGCAGATGTGGAAACCATGGCCGTGGTTTGTAATATATAGCAGATTGAATACTTGCCTAAACAAGAATTTGTATTTTTGCAGGTATTCAAGAGGAGGTATTTTTACTTGTCACAACTCACAGATGGTTCCTATATTCTGAATTCCTACAAAGATGAGAAAATTTCAAAAGAATCCAAAGGCTGCATTTTCTTGGACGCTTGCAATGATGTTGTTCAGGTAGGTGTTCTCTCTGTGTGGCTGCACACGGATTTATGCACTGCTGGCTCTGAGATGGACATGCTCTCTCAAGGTCTGAAGGTATGGAATTGCAAACTAATCCAAAGCTGGCCAGCCAAACTGATCAAAAGGCCAGTAAGTAATTGGTGTGACTTTGTCTTGGGCACCACCCTCCTCTATTTGCTGCTTGCACCAGCTTCTAGTTTCTTAACTTACATCTTGGTACGTCCGTGCAAACCTTCAGTCCTTTGGAATTTAGGACCTGCTCAGGGCTTGTAAGGTTTTAGGAGCAGGTATTTGTGCAGGTCTAAAATCTGGGTTAGCTTCATTGTGTGAGAGTGAAGTGCAGCAGTGGATTGCTGCTCTGCCTTCTGCCCTTGCTGTCTCTGCAGAAGCTCCAAGCACTAAGTGTGGTGGAGCTGGTGCAGGGTGGCTTAAATTACCCCAGTGGTTTGCTTCAGCATGGATGAGTCAGAGCTCTGAGTTTCCATTTATCTTTCTGAACACAGTAAAAGCAGTAAAGCACACGCCTCAGTGATGTGCAGGATGTACTTCCCAAATTGCATCAGCTTTGCCTTGGCTTCTGGTTGGAAAATGCTGTTTAAAGGCCAGCAGAGCTCCAAAAAGCTGCATTGTACCATTTGCTTTTAAGATAGGTGCCTCTAAGTGTCCTGGAGTGCAGCATTACTTACCATGTCAGACAAATCCAGTTCCTGGCTTCTCTGGGTAAATAATAAAGGTCTGGTGACATCAGAAGGAGCTTGTTCCTGCTCCTCAGTGCAATGTCTGTGCTTCAGTCTGGCTTTCCTTCACTCAGAGTACTGCCCAGGGACCTGTGCACTGCTCAAGCCTGAAGCCCCTTGTGATTGCAGCAGGATTGCTGTGTCAGGGAGGGTGCCTGCATTGTGTCTTGTGGTATTTCAGCTGAGGATGCTTTCCCAGAGAGGAGCCATGTGGCAGGTACTGTGCTGAGTCGTTGAGGAAAGGTTAATGCAAATCCCTTGTTTGTTTGTTCAGTGTCCCAAGATGCGCCGGTACGCTTTTGAGCTGAAGACAATAGACAAGTACAGCCACTATCTTGCAGCTGAGACTGAGCAGGAGATGGAAGAATGGCTGGTAACTCTGAGGAAGATCATTCAGAGCAATACTGAGAGTTTGGTGCAAGAGAAGAAGGATGCTGTGGAATCTGTGCAAGGTCAGTTTGTAAATAAACACCTACCTTCTCCCTTCTCCAGCAGGATGCAAGCAGTGTGCCTGGAGAAGTGTATGCTGTATTAAAAGCAAAAATTGTGGCTGACATACAATATCATGCAAAGGGGCTTAGTATAACACAGATGATAGTCTGAGGAATAAAAGGGGAGGGAAACGTGACCCTTCTTCTGGATGGGAAATCCATGGCAAAGTTTCAAGGCTCCTGGAAAATTGGCTGTGTGCTGAAGTTCTGCTTTGGAAAGACCTACAGACTGTAATAGTACACTTTGATACTAGTAATGCATGGAAAAATCTTACTCCTGAGGAATGGAAAAGTCTCTGTAAACTGTTTCTGTGCTATTGTTAGCAAATACTGCAGGATGCTTTCTGGCAGAGCAGTGCTCCTGCAGTTGTTTTGAACATCTGTTTCTTGTGTCCTTGCAGATGATGAATCAAGCACGCAGGGAAAGTCAGAGAACATCCTGGAGAGCCTGGAGAGGAGCATGCACCCCGAGCTGATGAAGGTGTTGTGTTTGCAGGGTCACTCTCCCCACCCACAGCTCCTTCTGTCCAGCTTGTCTATGAAAGAGTTTTTCTGCTCTCTGGGGGAGCTGGGCAGGCACCACGTGCTGGTGGGGTCTCTGTTATCCCACCTGCCTGTCTCACAGATGGAGCCCCCTGGTTTGAGGCTGCATCTCCTCACCCCCCAAGCATGGGGCCCTTGAGGAAGAGCCAGGCTTGGAGCAAATGAAGGACTGTTGTGGTCAGCACTGCTCATTTGGGCTCATCAGGGGTAATTGTCCTGGCCATGGAAGCAGAGGGCAGTTGGACAGCAGCTGCTTAGGATCCAGGGTGTGCTTGCCAGCTCCTACCTCCTTTCTCCTTTGGCACAGCCACTTCTCTGTACTGTCCTTGCACTGTGTCAGTGCTTTGCATCAGCTCATGTATCACAAAGGGAACCTGAAAAATTTTTGTTTTGGTTTGCTTCAGTTCTTTCCCAATAGTGTATGTTTGCCTCTGTGTGGCCAGGGAGTAATAACAATGCCTTCTTTGTTCTAGTATGGAAGAGAAACAGATCAGCTGAACAAATTGAGCAGAAATGATGGAAGACAAAACATCTTTTCTTTCGACCCGGAAGTCCAGGTAAACATTCCCACATTTTCCAGTGTGAGATTTTGTTCTCTGTGCCATGCCTCCTTCTTCCCTTGCACGGCCACAGCCTTTTCCTGCAGAAGCAGCATGTTTTCCATGCACTAGAGAATAGAAGTGCAGCCCATATCCCTGACAGTGAGAGCAGAATGAGATGTCAGTGCTCAGGTGATAGCTCAAATACAGGGAAGACTCACAGTAGCCCCACACAGCCTTTGCTGCCTTCTTGGTGATGCATCTTGATATTCCTGGATTTCAAACCCATCCTCTGGGCCTCTGGGAGGTTCTCATGGTTGCAGAATAAGCAGTAGAAGTGATGTTGCAAGGATACAGCACATCTGGCCTAGGGAGCCCATGATAGGGATCTACAGGGAGAGCCTCAGTCTTCAGGGAGTTTTCAAATGTGGGGACAGACAAAAAGAGAAACCAGCCTGTGCTGGTCTGATGCACTGGAACAGGGGGTCATTGTCCATTGGCCTGTTTTCTTCTGGCTCTGAACTTGAATTCTCTGCCAGGGTCCAGGTGTGGGATTTCAGTGGAATGAGCTGCAATTGTTAACAATGTTTTAGAGAGTTGTTCCAGACTATGTCATGGTTTCTGGTTCTCCTTTTGGCATGCTTTGGCTTGTTCACACCTGTGAAATAGAACATTCTGGTTTAACAAGGAAATGTAATTAGTCTTTTACAGGTTTAGTTGTACAAAATGAGCTTTTCTCTTGGCAATTCTTTAGAGTCTTTAACAGAAAGAAGATAAGCATCTATGAGGCTTTTTGATTTCTTTTTTGTTTTAAGAGAAGCTTTGAGAAGCTTCCTATATTCTAGTCAGATAATAAAAATGGAAGTATTGCTCAGTGTGGAGCATATAAGACAACTTTTTTTACCTAACCAAATGGTTAGGTTGAATTCGCTGCCCTCTTTCTATACCCAGAGCTCTTCATTCTGGTGTGGGTCAGCCAGATCTGTTGTAACACCAGGCATTCAAAGTCATTGCCCTGGTCAGTGCTGGTGTGTGCACACTTGTATGCCTGGTGCTAGGGAACCTGGGAGCAGGAACATATACCTGCAACTGTACTTTCCTCCTGAAAAGGAAATGAGGGAAAGAGTGGAAAGAGTTCCCCAGAACTGAATTAACAATTGCAGCCTGTTTTGCTGAAATCACTTGATTGGATTATGTTTGGCACGCAGATTTCTGCAGGATTTGGTGGGGAAAAGCAAGTGGGTTGTGCCAGACTGACACTGAGAGACCTGCTGGGATTTAGGGGTATTTAGTAGCTCTGTCCCCAGTGCCCAGCACAGTGGGTGTGCCAAAGGCTGGTAGTATTTTGGCTGGTAGTATTTTGGTTGCATATGTGTCTGCTCTCTGAGGAGTGGGTGTGGGGGCACACAGCAGGCGTGGGTGTTCTGGCTTAGGAAGGAGGTGATTACAACCGAGCCTGTTTGGATTCCCCAGACAGACAATCTTTCTGCCCATGACAGTGATTGCCATGCATGTGGGCATGCCTTGCACTTTGAGATGTTGTTCACAATCCCATGTGTGCCTTCTCTCTATTTCAGGCACAGGGGCAGTCTCTTAACCCAGTCATACCTTCATGGTGAAAGATTCTTTTCTGACTGTAATGACCTCTTATGTTCTGCTTTCTTCCCCAAGCTCTAAATGGTGTTTGGGAAGATCCCCAGGGTTACAACAAAGCAGGAAGGAACTGAAATCATTCTGAGGTTTAGTTTGCTGTGCTCTCAAAAAAAGGTTGCTAAAAATTGATACATACCCATGAATTCATGCTTTGGATACCTTTGTGTAAAATCACCAAACTGCACTCATTTGTGAAGGTCTTGTACCTTTCATACTATTTTAAAAAAAATTAAGACAGTATTGTCCATAATGTGATCCCTTAACATAATTCAGGGCTTTATTTTCTTTTTCACTGAGACCAGATTTGTTTGTTTGCTGTCTAGAGACTCGACTTCTCAGGGATTGAGCCAGATGTGAAGCCTTTTGAGGAAAAGTGCAGCAGGCGCTTCGTGGTTTGCTGCCAGGACTTCTCCCTCAACCTCCTTGCTCAGCTCAGTGACAGGGCAGAAGAAGGACCCACCAACGTAAGGGGAGCTCCAGCATGTCCTGCTTTGTCTTACTTCTCCTCACCAGCAAGAAAATACCTTGGCAAATTAATCTGGGTGGATAAAACCATCCCATTTTGCCATGAACTCAAATGTGATCTGGACAGATGGTGACTGCTGGCCCAGGGTCATTGCAGAATTTGTTTGCCTTGGTATTTTGGTGTTGCAGAAATTTTTGGGGGGCAGGGTCTGTCCTGACATGCATCAGCCTGCCAGGAACTGGGACTGCTGGGAAACCAGTGGTTCAGAGGCACAGGGAAAGGGGAGCGTATGTCTGCCAAATTCTGGGTTCCTGTGAAAATCCTGTTGGTAAATGATTAAGCTCCTTCTCCAAACCACTCATGGCTGTGTTTTATTTCATTTCCCCTAATGGCAAGGGATTTCCCTGTTCTGGAACCTTCTGAGTCCCAGCCTAACTGTATTCACAGCCACTTTATTATATGCATTTGTTATTGTGCCAAAGTTGCGCCTTAGCCTAAAAATCTCTTTCTTGTGTTTTCTGGGCCTCTGATGTCTGTAGACAGCTATTACATCTCACCTCAGCCTTTGTTGTGCCAGGCTGAACAGACCAGTCTCCTCCAGTCTTTCCTCCCAAAACATAATCCCTGCTGTCACGTCCTGCACTTGCTCTGGCTGGAGTCAGTCCTTTCTGCAGGGCGGGGCAGAGGCACCAGCACTGCCCCATCTGTACTGATGCTGCCCTGTTTGATGCCTCTTAGAATCACAAAGGCTTTTTTGTGGAGGTTTCAGATTGGCAGCTCACAGCTCTGATACACGACACCAGGCTCGCTGTCCTCAGTAACTCCCAGCAGATGGATGCATTGGTAATAGCAAAGATTCTTGTTATCCATCCTTAATCAGGTCCAGAGTGAGACCTAATCAACACATTTTCAGCACTGGTGTTTTCCCTCCAAGTCATGCTGTAATGTCTCAGGCAGGCTACAGCTTTATCTTCAGGCCTGCATTTTTATCTTTACATGGATGCACACTTCCTAGGATCTTTGAATTAAAAATACATGAGTTTTCGCCACTTGCCTTGTGCTGTCAAGGTCAATAGCTACAAAGGAGTTGGCAGATTTTGCACATGCAGTTCCTCAGCAGTGTCAGCCTTGTATTTGAGCTCTCCTGGCTGAGAGAGCTGACTTTCCTCCCGGGATAGCATCTGAGGAACATTTTGAGTGTCACAGTTGAGCCATCCAGAGCTGATGGGCTTTGGAAAAGAAATATAGCGATCATGTGATCAAAATCATTCTTAAGCTGATTTCTTTCTCATTGCAAAACAACAAACAGCTCTGATGAATCGAGTTCATCTTTTCTTCCTGACTTCATAGTTAACCACTTATGTAAAAAACATACGGATTTCATTCTTTATCTTTCATACAACTTTGTTCAAATTGACTAAATCAAAACGCAAGAAGGTACAGGAAAAAATGGATTTGTGTATCTATAAAGCAAATAAACATGAATTGTCTGTAAGAATTCTGTAAAATGCTGGTGTACCAGACTAAAGGAACAAACAGAGGCAGAAGGTTCCCAGTTTCCTTATCAGGGAAGGCAATGCATGTTGATACTCTTGAGCCTGTGCCATGCATTTTTTATGACATACGTTCAATCAAATTTCCAGGTTGAGCCTTTCTTCCTGAGCTTGGCATTATTTGACCTGAAGAACAATTGCAAGATTTCAGCTGACTTCCACGTGGACCTGAACCCTGCGTGCGTGCGGGACATGCTGCTGGATAACCCCGAGCCCGGCGCGGAGGCCGCCAAGGGCCGCCCGCCCGGCGAGAGCCTCGTGCACGGGGTGCCTGAGCCCTGCCTGTGCTACATAAAGCGGGTGAGTGTCCCCTGTCCCACCTTCTCCTCGTTCTGTGTCGCTGCCGAGGCTTTTCAGTGGCTCTGGAGTGTGTTGTTACCCACTGTGTGTAACCATTGGTCAGCTGTTCTCTTGGGTTGTGGTCAGTGTCAGAGTTAGCACTCGGGGCTCCCTGGCAGTGACAGGCAAAGCGCAGGTGGAGCTTTCAAAGATGTGACCCTGGTGAGTTCCTGTGGCCCCTCCACAGGGCAGGGTGTGTGTGGGTTGTGGGAAGGGACAGGGGGATGGTGGGACCAGACCCCACAGGGTGTGCTGGGGGTCCTGCTGTGTGACAGCTGCACCTCTCTGTTGCAGGGGGTGTTCTCCGTGACCGACCCGCACGCCGAGATCTTCCTGGTGGCCCGCGTGGAGAAGGTGCTGCAGGGCAGCATCGCCCACTGTGTCGAGCCCTACATGAAAAACTCAGACCCCGGGAAGGTACTGGATGGGGCCCTGGAGCACCCACCTCGTGGTGCTGCCTGCTGCTGCAGGGAGTGGTGTGGGCTGAAACATGGGCTGTTCCTCTGGCTCTTTAGTTTCTTTCTGGCAATTACAGTCTTTATCCATTCTGTTTGCACTGTTCCCAGGCTGGCTTCAGCTGGGCTGTCCTGGAAGGCTTGATTCCTTCCCCTGGGAAGAGGCAGAGGATTTTTTAAAAGAACCAAGGAGTTGGGACAAGGGGACCTTTCCCCGTTACACTTCAACAAGGCAAAGCCTGGGCTGGCAGGAAAAAGTGGGACACCTCATCCCCAGAATGAAGTGTCTACATAGAATCATAGAACCCTTTATCTTGGAAAAACCCTGTAAGATCATAAAGTCCAACCATTAACCCATCACTGTCAACCTCACCACTAAACCATATCCCTAAGCACCACATCTACATGTGTTTTAAATACCTCCAGGGTTGGTGACTCCACCACTTCTCTGGGGACCGTGTTCCAATGCTTGACAACTCTATGAGTGAAGAAATTTTTCCTGACATCCAAGCGAGAGGCCCTGCTGCTGCCACCAGCATGATAGGTGGAGCTGATGCTGCCTTGTTGCAGTCAGTCAAAATTAGTTCCTGAAGAGTCAATTATACAACACCTGGTAATGGCATTCCTTTGGCACACTTCGTAAGTCTGTATAGGATGAGCCAATTGCAGTCAGTTTTGGAAAATAAACTAATACCCTTTGGCAAATAGAGCACTAATACCCTGACAGTCTAAAGCAGAATCCTGAGGAGTTTTAACATGACTGTGCCCACAAGGTTTGTTATTGCTTTGCAGAGTGACAAGTGTGGGTGGTGTGAAGTGACAGACAGGGTGTCTGTCAGCTGCGCTGTGTGCCTGGGGAGCAGACAGAGATGCTCCTCCCTGGGGAGTGCAGCGCCCTTCGCTCCTTCTCCAGGGCAGATGGAAGCCCTGGCACTCACTGACCTGCCTCTCTCGTGTTTTGCAGACTGCCCAGAAGGTCCACAAGGTGGCCAAGCAGGTGTGCAGCCGTCTGGGGCAGTACCGGATGCCCTTCGGCTGGGCTGCCAGGTCAGTGCCCTGGGCTGGGCTGTGCCCTGGGGCTGGGCTGTGCCCTGGGCTGGGCTGTGCCCTGGGGCTGGGCTGTGCCCTGGGCTGGGCTCTTCCCCTCTGGGAGCTGCTGCTGCTGCTGCTCAGAGTGACCAGGACACGATCTGACCAAGTGGGCAAAGGGCCAAGGGGCTGAAGTCAGTGAAGTTGCAGCCAGGGGCAGAGTTTGGCTCCAACTCCTAAGACAGAATTGGGATTGGCCTGGAATGCTCTATCTAGAATTAGAAACAAAATATTAAAAAGTAAACAGTGCTGGGGCTGGGAAGGCAGTAACCTTCCTACTGACCTGTAGCTACTGCTATCAGGGCAGAACATTCCTGGGGACAAATTATGCTGTCCCATGCCACCATGGGAATCAGTGCAGAAATTCCCTCCTGGCACCAGCCCTTACCAGGGACAGGATGAGAGCAGAGGACTTCCCCAGCCTGGCAGTGGCAATCAGCTGGGGTTTGTTTTCCATGTTAAACTCTGCTTTAATTAATGTTCTTGGGAGTAGCTGGAGGTAGTGATCCCATTCTCTTGATGTTCTATTACTGGGACTGATAAGTGTGTCAGTGCTGACTCCCTTAAATCTCTGTCAGAGGAAGGCCTGAAGGCAAGATCATCCGCTGCCTCCTAGTGTTAAATTGCATTTTGGTGCTGACAACAGGGATAGTAATGACAAGAGAACACAGGAAGCTGTCATACTGGGCTGGAATTTGATGGTATATGGCTTTCAATGTGTATTCTTGAACTGGGTTTTCCTGTGACACTGGCTGCTCATCTTCAAGATGGAGTTTCTGGGATGCAGCTGTAGCCTGGGAGCCAGCACTCAGCCCTCTTTCATGTGGTGCCTCAGCCTAGTGCTGGGTTCTATGTGGGCATTGACTTTGGGCTTCAGATTTATTCCTGCTGGGTGAAGAGCTGCCTTTGGACACCAAGGAGCTGAGTGCTGGTGCAGGGAGCTGTGTTGCTCTGCATCCCTGGAACAGTTTCCCTGTGGGTCCCAGAGGAAAGTGTTTGCACAGACAAGGAGTGCAGGTGCTTTAGTGTTCTTACTGTACACAGACACCCTTCATTTTCAAGGGCAGAGATACTGGTATTCACCCAGGGCAGAGTCAGTCTCCTGCTCTGGCTTCAGGAGGAAGCTGATGTGTGTCTTAAAACTGGTTTTTATTGTGCACTCCTTTCTTAGGAGGATTTCTGTGCTCTGACCATATGTGCAAGTAGGAAGATGCTTTACCAGTTGGTGTTGGTGGGAGGGGATGGAAGGGTGTTTGTGATTGTGGACCAGGGCTGGATGTGTTCTTTTGACCTGGCTGGAGAGAGGGGAAATGGGTGATGTCCCGTGTGATTTAATGTGACAGGCTGGATTGCAGCCTGGTGGGGTCTAAGCACTGTGTCAGGATGGGAGAGGGGTCAGGTCTCTGGTGTTGGGAGCAGTCACAGGCCAGTGAACTTCTGACCTGATAAACTGCCTATCAGATACGTCTAAAACCTCAGCATCTGTGTATTTACCAACGTTTAGGAAATCCATCTCTTCTTTTCTGCAGACCAGTTTTCAAAGACTCCCAGGGCACTCTTGATGCTGATGGAAAATTCTCACCCCTGTACAAGCAAGACAGTGGCAAACTCTCAAATGAAGATATGTTGAAACTTTTAGCAGAGTACAAGAAGTAAGTGTGAGGGACTGGTGCAGGGGCTGGGCAGGCATGTTAACATACATTTTTAAACAGTAAAGTAGAACCATGAGATGACAATTTTCAAAATACTTGAAGAGTAGCAAAAAATGCTGGTGATGTGTTCAGCACCTGATCTTTCAAGGTTCACACTCTTGTTCCTCTCTCCCTAATGCAGACCAGAGAAGACAAAACTGCAGGTCATTCCAGCCCAGTTAAACATCATCATCAAAGACATCCCACTAGACTTCAAAAGTAAGGATCTTGCATCTTAACATAAATGCTGGTGGCTTGAGCCTCAGGAGCTAATTCTTCTATGGGGGATTTTGCTGTTTCACTGACAAGACTATCTCAGGGCTGCAATGAGAAATGAGTAATTCAGCACAGCCAATGACTTTTGAGTCTTTCTGATGGATTCTGTGGAGGGATGTGGTCCAAGTGCAGAGATTTACCTGAGGGATTCATCTGCTTTGCAGTTTACCCATCACATCCTAAATCCAAAGGAAGCCACCTGCCTGCTTTTGCACCGATCTCATGTGGCATTTTTGATCTATAACACTGGAGGGCTGTGTGATTCTTTACTTTGCATTCAGAGAAACAGAAGCAAATAAAGGACTTGTGATGTGTTCAGTGTCATTCCATGGGATTTTGGCAGCTCCTGTCACAGGTTAAGTAGGCTGATCTCCTGTCCAAAAGGCTTTTCTAATGGACTTAATTTTTTCTGTTCTTATTCTGTTCCAGATTGTGTCACAGCTTCTTATATTCCTATAAAGCCTTTTGAGCAGAGCTGTGAGGATGTTGCAGTTGAAGTGGAGGAGCTTGTCCCAGAAGTTGCAAAATACTGTTACCCCTTCACTGTGTACAAAAACCACCTCTATGTCTACCCCTTGCACCTGAAGTATGAGAACCAGAAGGTGTTTGCCAAGGTCAGTGACCTGCAGCCAGACTGGGAGTGGGCAGGGGCAGTGCTGCTGGCCTGGAGCAATGGCTCATCCTCCTGTTCTCCCCCATTTCAGGCAAGGAATATTGCTGTCTGTGTAGAGTTCAGGGACTCAGATGATGCTGATGCCAGGCCGCTGAAGGTGGGTGCCTGTTCACACAGCTGCCATTTGGCTGCTGCTGTGTGCTCTGTACCAGCCAGGCTGAGCAGGGCAGTAAGAAACCACTGAGCTTCCATGACCACTGGTTTGATTTGGCCAGCTCATTTAGGGTGGCAGGACCCTGAATCCAGCTCTTCCTTTGTGTTTCCAGTGTATATATGGCAAACCCGGGGGCCCTCTCCTGACCACCAACGCTTACGCTGCCGTCCTGCATCACAACCAGAGCCCGGAGTTCTACGATGAGGTAAAAGCAAAATGTGGGAAATGTGCTACAGTGCCAAAGGGCTTTTCAGGATGCCTCATTTTGCAGGGCTGGGTGAAATATGGGTAAAGATAATCACCGTCCCTTTGCCTCAGCAGAAGGGCTCAACAAAGCCAGAGCCTTTGTCAATTTTTAATGTCTGTTTGTTCCTTGCTGTCTTTACTGTCACGCTTTGTGCACTCCAATCACACACCCCCATTAATAAGTAATGTTGCAAATATGATGAAAATGTTAGGAGTTATTTAAGATGGGTAAGAATGTGTCTTGTGTAACTGCATACAACATAACATTTGTGAAATGAAATAGAACGAAAATATTACTCCGCAACTACAAATACAGTCTGATCTATCATGATATCATTTTAGATTAAAATTGAGCTTCCAATTCACCTCCATCAAAAGCATCATTTGCTTTTCACCTTCTATCATGTCAGCTGTGAAATTAATACAAAGGCAACATCGAAAAAACAGGACACCGTTGAAACTCAAGGTATGTTCAATGCTTAAATTACTTCTGTTGGAGTGTAAAAGGCCAAGATAAAACAAATGTAGGGACATGAAAAAAAAAGTGATTAAAATAGTAGCCTATTTGAATTTTCTTTTGTACAAGCAACCTAACACAAAATTGTAGGTCTAAACTGGAATAAACTCAATATTTTTAGTGTATATTAAAGCTCAAATTTTTGCTGCAGTCTGACAGCTTTTTCTGTGTATTCCTGACTTGACTTGCACAAATGTGCTGTTGTCAGGCAAGTCACCAGTAAAAACCTGCTGTGAGATCAGGGTCCTGGGGGCTGATCCTGCCAACACTAGGCATGTGCACACCTGAGTCCCACTGGTTGGGATGCCTCTCCATTAATCCAGTCCTCAGAGGACCCTCATCGTGGTGCACAGCCATAGCTCATGCACTGTTCCTGCCCCTCAAGCCCCCTCCTGGTTTGTGCTGTGTCTGAATTTTGGTCACCAGGCAAAAGGTGGTTGATCCCTCGCTGAAGCCACTTGCACAGCTGCAAGTCTGGACTTCCCAGGGTGAGGCAGAGCTCTGTGAGCTGTACATGCAGCACTGTGTGTGTGCTAACCCCGTGGCCTGGTTGCCTCTGCAGTGGGATACGCCTGGGTGCCGCTGCTGCGGGACGGCCGCGTCGCCAGCCTGGAGCGGCACCTGCCCGTGTCGTCCAGCCTCCCCCCCGGCTACCTGGGCCTGGCAGACACAGAGGCACGGAAGGTAGGAGGGCCATTTGAAATGGGCTGAAATGGAGAAGGAAGAGGCAAGTTGAGCTTTTGTTACCACTCTAAGTTCTGGGCTTCTCTTGGTGCTCAGCTCAGCTGAAAGGATCTCTACTGCAGGACAGCACCAAAGGTTAAGGCTCTCAGGGATGGGAGACAGGACACCTTTAATTTCACTTTCCCTGGTATGCAGGTAGCAGAGGATATTTCTGTGGCAGGCTGGACTGGGTTGTTGCAGGTGGCACAGAGCAGGACAGTGAGCACGTGCTCTGTGTGTAGGTTTTCATGGGGGAGTTATTGTTTGTGCTGGGGGGTGAACCCCTTCTTCCACCCCAGTCCTTACCTTCTGACCAGGTGTCTGCACAGAGCCACCTTCTCACCTCAGTCTGAAACCAAGTACTTGAATGTTGTCTGTTCACAGCAGCCCAGTGTGGATGCAAAGTGGGTGGATGGAGCAAAGCCACTGTTTAAAATCAGAATCCATTTGGACTCAACCATTTACACCCAGGTAAGCTGAGCACGTCACTCTTAAAGACTTCCAGCACAAATGCAGAGGAAGTGACTGCTGTGTCTCTGCTACTGCCAAGCCATAGGTAGTGTGGGAAAGAGGGCCCTGGTTCCTGTTTTGCAGAGCAGCACTGAGATACTTCTGAAGCAGCAGGGCTGAGATTACTTGCAGGGATCTGGTCCTTATCTGGATGTGATGAAACAATTGTGTGAGTGAATGAGCCTGGGGAGAGGCTGATGTTTCCTTGGACAATTGCACTGTAACTGGCAGGACCAAGGAAACATTTGAGCAAATGAGCTGCTTGGATGATGCAAAAGAGAGAACAACTGGTGGATGTGAGAGGTTTCCCCAAATTGTAGGATCATTAATGTTGAAAAGACCTCAAAGATCATTGAGTCAGAGTTAGTATTAGACTTTTTATTAATTTTTTTTTAATAGGTCTCTGGAACAGCAGACATAAGAAAACAACAGTCCTGGTTTCCCTTTGAAACCAGTTCAGGCTGTTTTACTAAATCCTAGTGCATTCTGCCATCTTATGGTAGTGATGGACTTCCCTAAGCTTCACGTGATGTGCAGCAAAGATCCCCAGCACATGCTCTGGGGCACCTCCTGTCAGCACTGCTCCTGGGGAAATGCCCTTGGCTGGATGTCATCAGCTACATTTGCATTCACAGCAAGTCAATTGCAGCATCTAAGTCTGTTTTGGAGCTTTACTGCTTCTGTACAGCACAGAGAGCAGCTCAGTTGTGCTCCCCACTAAATTACATTCCCAGATGCTTTTGAGGGTTAAATAACCCAGTAATTAAATTTAACCTTGGAGGAGGAGGCAGAGTAATGGGAAGGCGAGTCTGCCTCAGATGGACAGTAGGAGAGTGGTGCTGCAGATGGTGAGGCTGTGTCTGAGAGTTGCAGCTGTGAGAGGGCTTCTGTTTCTCCAGGCCAGTGTTGGATGGGGATTGGGACTCAGGGTAGAACAACCACAGGAGAATTTTAACCCTTCTGGAAGTTTTGTGCTTAATCTTGAGGTTAGCTGGGAGCCCGGGGCTGAGCAGTGGATGGGTTTGTTGGAAAAGACAGGGAGCAGTCCCAGGAGATGGCAGCTGGGGATGAAGAGTGCCCTGGCAGGGACATGGGGCTGGCTGGGACATGGCTCACTGCTGCAGGTAAGTCAGCAATTTTGAGTATAAGCAGAAGAGAATGGACTGACAGATGTTGAGGCTGCTGAATTGAACTTGTTTGTCTCTTCCAGGACATGCACTTGCACAAATTCTTCCAGTACTGCCAGCTGGTT
Organism: Climacteris rufus; assembly: GCA_013398175.1. NCBI lineage: Eukaryota > Metazoa > Chordata > Aves > Passeriformes > Climacteridae > Climacteris > Climacteris rufus. The sequence goes on along the minus strand of VZRZ01008460.1, from coordinate 3,538,987 downwards.
CAGGCGGGAGCTAAGGAAGTGCCGGGAGAACTTGTTAAATACTTAAAGGTGAACAGTGCCTGCTGCTGGGCTTTGTGTTTTAACAGACTGTCAGCAAATACCCAGACCCTGCCCTGTGGGAACACACCTCACTGCAGTGGGCAGTACCCTTTCTTTTGCTTTATCCTTTCAGATGGGCTAGTATTTAAATGAAATATTTTTTCGTGTCCCTACATTCATTTTATCCTGTCAGACAATTGTCTGTGTGCTGCTTCCCTCTGCCTTCCACAGTGGATAAGACAAGCAGTCAGCATTGCTCTGCTGTGCTCATGGCAAAGCTTCCTCCTAGTGGACTCACACACTCCTCCCTTGCTGCTCTGTGTTTGATTCAGACCTTTAAACTGTAGCACAATTCCTTGTTTTCTGGAAGCCCATTCAAAACAGGATTTCTTTTTTCAGGCTGAAAAAGATACATGAGATTATCAGCCAGTTAAATTTGACCAGAGGTGACCTATGACCTAGACCCAGCTTTTTGGTAATCACTGCAGCATGAGTAAGGGCCTTGGAGCATGTCCAGCAAAGGCTTCTGCAGGGAATATAATTCTTGGCTACTTACTGTCCTTGTTTCTTTCCACAACTGCCTGTTTTTGAGAGTGCTGCTGTAGCAACAGCTGCACTTCCAGTGGTGGGGACATATCACCACAGGTTTACTTAATGTGTGTCAGATAATATATAAATATTTTAAGAAATAGAAATAGTGGCAGGTTTTGAAGCCAAGCACTAAAATCACAGTAGCTTTGATGTGCATTTTTCCAGGTGCCAGCTCTGCTGAGCCCCAGCACCCTCACTGCAGCCTACAGGCAGGGAGATAGGTGTGTGCTAACCACAGGTGAGGGATTCTTAACCACCACCACCACCTCAGTAACTTCAGTAATTTAAATATGTAGGTACGGATTTAAAAACCTTTCATTAGATTTGCAGGTTTGAAAATCAAAAATGAAATGTGCTGTCTTTCCCAGACTCATATAATGAGATTCAGACAGAAGAGCTCTGTGAGATTGGTGGAGAGTGTATGCACGAGATGATCTTGGTCTTCACCAAATCCCCTAAACCCCTTTTTTGGTAGCAAGCCATGCTCTTTGGAGGAAAGTCTCACTTCAAGTCATTGGACAGCAGGTTTTCATGCTCCAGAGGCATTTGTGGAAATGGGACTTCAAAAACCTGGTCCAAGTGATGATAAGATTTGAGAGCAAAACTTCAGCCTAAAATTCTGGGCTTTTCAAATCAAATAGTAGCTTGTGACCTCTAATGAAGTCACAGCTGCCTGGACACATCTGAGAGGAATATTAATACCTGCCATGAGTGATTCATGTTGCTCCCTGAAGGTTTGCAGCTGGGATCTGTCAGCTGGAAGGAGGCAGCGAGTCCTGCAATGGGTCCAAGTTCCCCTATCCCTCAGTGGGCTGAAGCATTTGCTGTCCTGTTGCCACAGAAATGTCTGCGGACTGTAAATGTTTGACATCTGCAAAATGTTGGACTAAAAGTGTCTGTGTTTTGAACATTTGTTTTAGTGTTTGCACGCGATGGAGATCCAAGTAATGATTCAGTTTCTACCTGTAATTCTTATGCAACTATTTAGAGTCCTCACAAACGTGACGCAGGAGGATGAAGTAGCTGTCAACTGCACCATGTGAGTGTCGGGGGAGCCATCCAGGGACAAATGCAAAGCCACAAATGGCAGTGCAAAGCAGGGCCTGGCTTCCCAGTACAGGCTGCTAAGTGACAGCACTGGCTGTCCCTGGGCTCATATGGGTGGCGTGGGGATATCGTGGGGCCCTTGTCCTGGGAGCTGCCTGGGGAAAAATGTGGCACTTTAAAGATACTCCTGGTTTGTTTCTCAAAAGAGAAAGGGGTTTGCTGGCACAGGCTCTGGGAGCAGAGTTATTGTCCTGTCGAGAGGCTCCGGAGCGCCCAGGCGTGTCCCAGCTGCAGGCAGCAGATGTGGGGAGGACTGTCCTGGTCCCATCCCAGCACACCAGTCCCTGGTGTCAGGATTGCTCCAAGGAGCTGGGCGTGTTGTGCTGCAGCTCCAGCTGCTCCAGCTGTGCTGGCTCAGAGCTCCAGGCACCGCTCTGACGGCCCCGAGAGGGCAGCACCGGCCCGGGCGGGCCCTGGAGGGAGCTCCAGCAAGAGCAGTTCCTTGCCTAGAGCTGGCTGCGATCCCCTGCGACCCAAGGATGTGCTCAAGCATCCATCTTCCCCCCGTGGGTCTCCTTCAGTGAAGTGCTGCAGTGCACAGGGGCGTGGATGCTGGGTGTCATCCTGCTCTGCTCCCAGGACATCGTGTGCATCCATGTACCAGAAGCATCCTGCTCCCATGAAACTGGAGGCTGGAGGCTGAGCCTTGCTCCCCAGGGATGTGGTGCCTCTTGCAGTCACAGTCCTGTGCCAGATGGAGCAGGTCGTGAGAACTTCTCCTTTGTGGAGCTCTGTAATCCCACTCTGTTTGAAGCACCAGAGGGCAAGGACAGGGGAACAGGTGACTTGGGGTGACCAGCTCCCACCTTCATTTCCAGAAATTCTTACCAAAGCTTGGCCTGATGCTTTACAGTTTGTCAATAGCTTTCTGTTTAATAACATCTCTTTTCTCATCAGACTTTGATGGTGGAATTTAAAACCCACTTTATCTGATAAGTGACTTGTAAATTCCTTGTGGTTTAGCCTGTGGGGTCTGTGACAGCATGCAATATTGTTGTTCCCTTTGGCTGGGTCTGGAATGTAAATCCCCAGTGCTGGCTGGGGAAACCAGGCTTTTGCTGCCTTGATCAGCTGCCTGGGAGTGCTTCCAGAGGGCTGGCATGTTCTCCAGGGTCTGCTTGACCCTCCTGAACTGCAAGGCAACAGCCCAAAATAATCAGTGCGTATAACAAGGAGCACATGATATAAATTCAGTAAAAAAAGGGAGGCTTCCAGGGTTAATAAACTCAGGGTATGTAGGGAGGTATCAGGTTATAACAATGATGGAGAATGTTCCATCTCCTCTCCTTGTGCAAGGAGGCCGCTGGTCTGGGTGATACCTGGTCCAGCACAAAAGTGGAGAAGAGGCTTTGGCCACCTCATCTCTGAGTGCTTTGTGTGAGGATGGTGTAGCCACAGGAGCTGTGTGTGAGGGGTTGGCTCACTGCAAATCAGGCCGTGCCACCAGTGAGGCTATTGGGGTTGAGCAGGATGGGACACATGTGGTGTCTGCTTCTGTGAGCTGGAGGAACTTGCCCTTGCATTGTGTGCTGAACACAGACCACGCTTCTCCCCAGGGTTCTTCTGCACATCGTGTCCAAGTGCCACGAGGAAGGCCTGGAGCACTACCTGCGCTCCTTCCTAAAGGTCAGTGACGAGGCAGTGCCCCTCAGGACTCCCTGCTGGGAGCAGCCCCTCGCTGACTCTGCTCTTCTTGCCTCAGTACGTCTTCCGAGCTGAGAAACCCAGTGCCAAACAGGCCAAGATGACCCACGAGATCCTGGTCCTTTCCATGGCCACCATCTTGAAGCAGTCAGCAGATTTTCTGGCCATCAATAAGCTGCTCAAGGTGAAGTGTTGGCAGCACCTGGCTGCCACGGGTGGAGGGGAGGAATAGAGGGTCTGGTATAAAGCCCAACACTTACCCCATCTAAACCCGCTGCTGGGGCAAAGATGCCAGGGCAACTCCTCGAATCCACATCCTTTAGGTTCTTCCCTTACAACAGAGATGAATTCTTGCAGAGAGCCTCTGTTTAGGTTCATGGCAGGAGACAGCAAAAATCTGCTTATTTTGCCTGTTTTACCTATTTTCCTTAAGCTACACCTGAAGGGTGACTCACGGGAGGCAGACTGAGTTCCTGCCCCTCTGGGCCCTTGCAGGGCTTGCCCCCCAAACTCTGCTGGTTCTTGGCACAGTGCTTTGGGATGCAGAGGGGATAGATCTGCTCCCACCTGAAGACTGGCAGGATGTCTCTGGGTAGCAAAGACATCTATTCCAAGCCAACCACGCAAGCACAGCTATGCTTACAAAATGCCATTTGCATGTGAGCCCTCCCTCCCACACAGGTGCTTCTCCACATAGTCAGGGAATGTCAGTCATGTCCAGTCCTGCTGAGAAAAGTAACAGTTTTCTTTGTTCATTCTAGTACTCGTGGTTTTTCTTTGAAGCACTGGCAAAGTCCATGGCAATGTACTTACTGGAAGAAAACAAAATCAAGGTAAAAATAAGTTTGGTCAATGCTGTATTACCGAACTGTCACAAACTAACTGCTCCAAAAGTTTTTCTGAAAAGCTATGTGACTTTATTTTAAAAATACCTGTCAAACTGAACAGCTTGCCTTTTTTTTTTTTAACTTTGATTGTGCCTTCTTCCCCTTTTCACTCTCAATTTTAATTTAAAAATTCCACATCTCCCTATGGCTTGTGCAGCCTCCTTTTCTGTTGCTACCTACTGCAGTTGCAGCAAGTACTTTCTTTGGCAAGTGTTTTACTGGGAAACAACACAAACTAATGCTAAAGAACTCGTGCCTGTGCTCAGTTCTCCCCAGCTGCTGGCTTGCAGCACTGAGCTGGGCTGTGCTCTTGGTTTCAGCTGCCCAGAGGCCAGAGGTTCCCTGAGTCCTACCAGCACGCCCTGCACTCACTGCTGCTTGCCATCATTCCTCACGTGACCATCCGCTATAATGAGATCCCTGAAGAGTCCAGGAATGTCAACTTTAGCTTGGCTAACTTCCTGAAGGTCAGCAGTTTCTTTCCTTCTCCCAAGATATTATCAGAAAAAAAAAAAAAAGTCAATGACTAATACAGAGCAAACAAATAAATGTAGTTTTACTTTATCTTGTCTTTTGGTTTTTTTTAGTTGTAAAGACTCTGGAGGCGATAAGCTTTCCTAGGAAAGAAACTTTCTCTTTCCAAGGAGACAGTAACTCTGTTTATCAGAGGGTTTTCAGGCATACCTAGCAACTGTTTGGAACCTGAAATATGTATACTGTCATTTAAAATACTTCTGTTGTCCACTGGAGATTTAAGTAAGGTCATCCAAATAATTTCAGAGAAACAGGATCACGTATGTTTTGGAAACTCCACAGCAGCCCAGAGGATGAAACCTGGCTGCTGGAAGGACAGTAGTATGGAGAGGATGTAGGATGATTGCTTTAATTTTTAATGGTTGGTCACAAAAATGTTGCTATTTTTTCTCCAGCGTTGCTTGACCTTTATGGACAGAGGATTTGTTTTTAACTTGATAAATGATTACATTTCTGGATTCAGCCCAAAAGATCCTAAGGTAAGCCATAGGTTTCTTGAAAAGTGGTTTTCAGCTGTATATGTCTACATGAATCAATGCTCTGTAGTGATTATTTTATAAGACTCTTGGAGGCCTTTTAGACTCTGTTCCTGCAGAGTCTTTTGGAGGCAGAGACCTCTTTGTCAGGGCCAAGAATGCATCCACATGAGCTTTAAATTAATGTAAAGAGTCAGAACTAAAGGAAAGATTGGCTAATAATCTGGATGAAAAAGCTGTATGCACTGACATTCAGGGAGAACAACACAAAAATTTGCCAATTATTAGTGAGTTTCACCAGATGCTACTTGGATTCGACACCACATTGAACTGGAAGCAAATGGGTCAACCTAAAATTATAGTTTGTGTTTGTCTTTTTTTTAATCTCAGCTGCTGGTTGAATACAAGTTTGAATTTCTTCAAACCATTTGCAATCATGAGCACTACATTCCTCTGAACTTGCCAATGACCTTTTCCAAACCCAAGATGCAAAGAGTTCAAGGTATGTCCTTTCTCAAGAGGCTGGCTGAAAAGCTGTAATTTATATGTTAGTACTGGTTTCTTCTGTCCAGATGGGCTTTGGTTTGTTGTCCGAGAAAAGTATGTCCTGGTTAGGACATTAACCTCAGGACAAGATGCCTTTCTGTCAGGTTTACATCATTTTGTTCCAAAATGGTGTGCAGTCAGTCTTTTCAGCATTCCCTACGTTGAAGTTTAACAACATCTGAAAGACACTGCCTGTGTTTCAGTAAAATCCCAAATTGTGCAAACGTAATCCTTTGTTCTCAGGAGTGTTGGCATCCGCTGAGAAGTGGGTGTCTCATCAGTGGGTGCTGTGGGGAATGGAGGTACAGGAGAACAGATTGAACTCTCTGCCCTGCTGCCAGCTCTTTTGGTGGCCATCAGAAGGGGACCTAGGTTACCTTCTGCTTTCATGTTGAACAAGAGCACAGCAGTGCACAGTGTGTTTGAGCTTGTTCCCAAACCTGGGCTGAAGGCAGCCAGCAGAGCTTGAGCCCGTGCCAGTCCTTGGTGCGCACCAAGGGCATTTGTACTGTGGCACCACCACACATCCACGCTGCTTTCACTGTCACACTGTGTCCTCTTTGGTCCTGAAGCTGCTCAGCACGGGGCTGATGGGGCTTGCAAGGGGCTGAGCTGAGGCTCTGTGCAGGTGTGGTGGCTGGAGCTCTGCCACTGATGGCAGTGTGGACCTTGCCAGCCCCCAAAGAATGCTACAGACAGAGCCTCATTCTCTCTGGGTCCTAATTTCTCATCTGTGCTAGATAAATGCAGTAAAGATTGCCAGGTCTGGATGCTAATAGCCTTGCCAGTAAAAGTACTGGAGAGGAGAGTGAGATTTGGGAATCCCCTATGGGAAAACCCTGTGCATTTATGATTGTATGATTGATTCCTGTGGAGCAAAGGGGATGTTTGGTTGTGCCTCAGGGTGGAGCCATGTCTCAAAGTGGTTCCACACACCTACCAGTGGCAGAAGCAGCAGTAAATGAAATCTCCCTTATATTGGTATATATCTGATCACTCAGAGCTTTCTGGACCAGCTGCTGATCTCTTACATCAGTTTGGCTACTTGCCTGGCATTGTTTAACAAAGAGTATTGCTAGAAATGGCCAAGAAAAACACATCCCCAGTGCCTCCCTCATGCTTGTTCGTGGCCTGATAACATAAGGATGCTCTTTCTTGGTTAACATTCCCCTTTGTGATGGTTAAACTGAAAAGCCATCAGGGCAGCTCATCTTTTCTCCTGTGTTTTATTGTGACTGGACCTACCAGCTGAGGTTCACACACAGCTCTTGGCAGTAGGGCAGCTCACCCTCAGGTAGCAAAAGTGCCTTTGCAGTGGTACCTGAGCTCTGCCTGCCATGGCAGAACCATGTGGTGATGCATCTCCACTGCAAACTTGTCTGGTTTTCTGGACAGACCTGTGGTTTCAGGGGACAGTGGCGTCAGATGGAGAGGTACAAAGTGCACATCACCCTGCTGGCGTCTCACCTCTGCATCAGCCTGTTTGGATGCAGAGAGGGACATGCCCAAATCCCTACTGCTCTATTTCTGGGAAAAGAAGGAATAGCCCCCAGAGAGGTGGATAGAGAAAGCTTCTGCAGCTCCAGCCAGTGCAGGTGAGCAGGCTGGCAGAGCACAGCCCTGCAGCCACATCCTATTGAGCTGGAGTGTCGCATCTTGGAGCAGTGTGTCTGAAACATCCCAGCTAATGCAGAGCTGGTTGTTGGTCTGTTCCTGCTGCCTCACCTGGGCACATCAGCCAGAGCAAGCCCTGAGCTTGGCCTCATAGCCAGCAGCACACGATTAGTTTTGCAATGTTGTGGTGGGAGAGAATCCAAGGGATTGACAGCAGCTGGGAGTTAAGCAACAGCCTCACAAATAATGTTAAAACATGACATCCTGTCCTGGTTCTCCAAGATTTAGAGCATTACTTGTTCCTGTTTATTTTTGCTGGTTTTTTTATTTGTCCCTTTTCTTTTTACACATGAATTAGAATTTTTTTCATTTGCTGTGGAACGGTTCACTTCAGTAGGTAGGTCCAACTGGAATGACCAAATCTTCTGTCAAATTAAATATGCACCTTCCAATCAATTAGCTTGCATCCAACTAATGAAATAACCATGATGTGTGACAATTAGGCATTTGCTAACATGACTAACAATGAAACCTAGATGATGTTCCAGATTGCTTTCTCTTTCCTCTGAATCAGAGTTTCACAATTCAGTAAATGCTACTTATAAATCAGTGAATTTAAAAATATCTTGCACAACCACAGAGCTGTTGGAACTCTTTGGCTGGGATTTTCAAAGCTGTGTTTAAGCTGCCTTACCACAGAAGAACTTTCATATCTATGGGGTTCAAAAAAAAGTCTGAGCTGAGCACGTGGCATTTGGGGGAAGAACACAGAGCTTTGGGGTTATCTCTCTGGGAGTCTTCAATCAACAGTCAAACAATGCCTGTGGTGGCTCCAATTTGGTAAATGACCAGGCAGAGATAATGGTGTCAGGACAAAGCCATTCGTAGCAGCCCCAGTGCACACACAGCCTGCACCACAATCTGTGTGTCTGTCACTTCCCTGCTGCTCTGTCCAGGCAGGTCAGTGGAAGTGATGCCTCATCCTGGTAGCAGCCTCTGCTTTGATCCCAGTATCTGCCTGAACCTGTGAATAGTATTTGCCTTTGCTCTGCTCTCTGACCTGGAGAGAAGGAGGGCTGATTTCATGGAGGATGTGGAATGAGCTGCAGAGCAGCACTGCTAGGGCTGGGTGGCCCTGGTAAACCCAGCATTTCCACTGCCCATTCCCATCCTCACAGCTGCTTGCTGGAGGTTGGCACCCCTGCTGCCTGGGTGGTTTGAGGATTTACAGGATAACCCTCAGTCAGGAGCAGAGCACCCCCAGGCAGTAAATTGTGCTGTCTTTCCCCATTTAATCTATCTCTGACTTACAAATTACTCATTGGAGATAGAAGCTTTGCAGAGCATCACGCTGTAGAAATCCTTCCTTCAGGTGCTGCTGAAATGGTGAGGGCTGAAATTAATGAACAGTCTGAACTGGAAGATGCCAAGTTCTTTGATATGACCTGGTTCAGTGGTGAAGAAAAATGTATGGTCAGTTCAGGCTTTATTAAAAGATCAGTGCACTGTAGGAGAGAGTGGTGAACACTGCTTGAGGACTTCGTGGCTTACATGACTGTTGTCTTGCTCTGAGCAGACTCAGAACCTTTGCCTTAACCATTGCCTTGCTGTTTCTTTCAGATGTAAACCTCGAGTACAGTTTAACTGATGAGTATTGCAAGCATCACTTCCTGGTGGGGATGCTTCTTAGAGAAGCCTCTGTTGCCTTGCAGGACAACTATGATATCAGATACACAGCCATCTCAGTCTTAAAAAATCTCCTGATCAAGCATGCCTTCGACAACAGATACCAGCACAAGGTCAGGCCTGTTTTGTTGGCTTTTTAATATAAGGTTGTTGAATTTTATGAAAAAAATCACGTATCAGAGTTTTAGATGTTGCATGGTGCACCAAGGGTATTCTTACTGCTTTTTAGGGAAGTGTTGTGAATAGCAACAGTTATGGCATAGCAGTAATAGCTCTGAGAAATCATCTAGGAAACAACTGCAGCCCTCTTACTCATGCTAAGTATTTAGATAATTAAGCCCTAAACCATTAAGGAACTTGAGAGGGTCATTAGCCAAGAGGTTATTCAACAAAATTAGGACATTGATGATGTTCTGGTCTTGGGCTTAAATTCATATCCTGCATTAATATGGTATAATTAGGAAACAGAACTGATCTCTGTTACAAGTCAGCTGCATGTTTTACTAATTAGTGACCCAGGGGAGAGGATCTCAATTCTCATGAGGTGCTGGATTTCCTCTGGGTGGATCTCAGCTTTCTTTGGCCAGAGGCTCAGCGTATGGTGATGCTGAAAGAGGCTGAAGATGGGTTTGTTTCATCTTGGTGCTGCTCCCTGCTGACCCATGTGTCCTCCAAAGTGCCCAGCTACCTGTGCAGACACCACCTGTCCTTGCTCTAGCCTGAAAATATGTATCAGTTGAGAGTTTAGGTCCTCAAATTGCTCCCAGTGTTCTCCATTCCTTAGTGTTATGTGGGACCATGGATACCTTCCTGGCATGAAGGGTGGGAGGAGTGGCCTGAATGTGCCCAGAGCTCTCAGGGGCCCAGAGCCAGCTCCTCATTGCTGCCCTCTCTGCCTGTTGGAAGGGCTGGGTGAGAGGTGGGCTTGCTTTTCTCTGCAGTGAGGATCCATGGTGATTACACAGCCTGGAAACAAAACTGCAGCCCATGGTAGCTGGCAAGGCTTGTTATTTCAGGAGAGATTTGCCAGCTCTCTGCCAAGGGTGGGTCAGAGGTAGTCTGTTCCTGCTCTTCTCTGTGCCTGGAACCCCTCACACTAACTCAGGAGCTGTTTGCTCCCTCAGTGTGCAGCACTCCCCCAATTCCTCAGAAACTCCACCTGTCTTACAGTTATCCCACAGGATACTTGTACTTGTGTTGTGCTTCAGGCTGTGTGACCAGGAAACTGCCTGGACCCAGGGCAGAATGCTCAGCTGGTGTCCAGAGACACCAAATCTCACTCCATGCAAGGAAACTCTAGCTCCATCAATGGCTGAGAGGTTTTTGTCAACCTATGAGTGTTTCCAAGATTTCTTTTATCTTTTGTCACAGTGAATCTGAAGAAAAAACTGGATTATTTTATAATTTAAAATGCTCCATTCAATTTGCAAGCCTTAAATTATTTTTTTTAGCCTTTCTGCCAAATCCAGAATAATAAATGTTTAACAAAAAAGAATTGGATATAAAAGAGCCCTCCATTTAGAAAATGTCAACCAGACCACGTTTGATCTGTATCACTTAATCCAAGTTAATCTGTTCCTACAAACTAGGAAGCACTAGAAGCACTTGCTGTGGAGAATTCCTGACTGGAAGCAGCAGCCAGCACCAGGCATGGAGCAAGTGTTTCTGTTTCATTACTCCTGGGTGTTGCACTTACAAAATCAAGCTAGTCAAGCGCCAATTAAAGGGTTAGGAAATCCAGGATTTAGTTTGTCACACATCCTGTATGACTGGGAATGTTATTTAACCTCCAAAATCCCCAAATGCCTGAGTTTATTGCTAGAAGGGTAATGCCTCTCTGGCAGCTCTGGAAGTGGAGATGAGAAGCCAAACCAAGGCACATCCTCAGACACCACATACAGTGTGTAAATACAGATGTGTATGTATATGTGTTTTGGCTCGAGAATTCCCCTTTATTCACTCCATTAGAAACCTGGGCCCTTCCTGAGGTTTTTCTCCCTGCCTGTTCTCAGAACCAGCAGGCCAAAATCGCCCAGCTGTACCTGCCGCTGTTCGGGGTGCTCCTGGAGAACCTGCAGCGCGTGGCCGGCCGCGAGGCGCTGGCCTCCTGCCCTGCCTCCAGCCCCGTGAGTAAAGCTGCCCGTGCCTCTGATGTGTTTTTGGACAGTGTGTGTGGTGCTGTGAGGGGAGGTAAGTCCCTGCAAGGCCAATGAGTTTGAGCAGGACCCGGCCTCGGACTCCAGCAGCTGTTCTATGGAGTTGCCTCTCTTCCTGAGAGTTGTGTGTGGCTCCCAGGTGGCCTCAGCCTTGCAGACTGGACTTTGCTCCTCGCTGGGGCAAAAGGACAACACATAGACATTTGAGAAAAAAAAAAATCATAATTTCAGCTCAAATGATGAAAAACAAAAGGGAAAGCATTGCTGTTACTTACTGTGATATGTTCTGCTATTCTTTGTACTCCTCCCCAAGTTCTTTGTCTCCTTGTTATAAAGTAAGAAAATTTCTGTTTTCATCTGTGTTGTTTTTGATAGCTGCTGTAATTTGCCTTTTAGTATTGCATTGTTCTATAAGAGAATAGGTGTTATCTTTCATTGGTCACAAAAACCTTATATTGCTTTGCAGGCATCCAGGGATGAACTCATGTGCAGTTTTCCATCCCCCTCAAGTAGATCCAGCCTGATTGCAGACAAAGATCCTGGTAAATTAATTTTTCTAAATTCCAAATTTCCCATTTATTTTTAACATAGCTATTACCAGCCTGAGACACCCAAAACCCATTACCCAAAACCTAAAGCAGTCATCTTCTAAAAAACCTTCCAGAGTCTTCATGCTTTTCTCTGGATGTGATGTCACCCCAAATCTGTCCTTTCCAGATTTTTCCTTTTCCAGCATTTGACATGGGCCTTTGGCAAGCCCCATCTGTGCTGGCTGTGCTGTGCTGGCCAGTGCTGGTGCAAAGGGCTTAATTGTGGGGTCTGGGTTTTTTTCAGCCTGTGGAGCAGCCCTTCCAAATGGCCATGCAATAAAGCGAGAGGACTCAAAAGGATCCCTGAACTCAGAAGGGGCAACCAGTTCCCCGGATCAGAGTGAAAATGTAACGTACCAGGGGTTGGGAAGAGCAGTGCTCAGTCTGCAGGCTGTGTTAAATAGGGGGGAGGGAAAAGGAGTTCCCTGTGGTAGTGCTCTCCAAAGCCAGCTTATAAATGTCTCTGGAAATAAACAGATTGATGTTTAACAGAGGAGGTCAGAGTCACGGGTCTGGTATGCTTTCCCTCTTCAAACCTCCCTGAGCCAAAAATAGAACTCTTGACAAATTACTTCTTAAAGATGAAAGGCAAAATCTGTGTGGAAAATCTCTGCCCCTATGATGCATTTATCCATACTCAGTCATGCTCCCTGTGTGTGGATGGGTCTGAGCCTGGCTGGACCCCAGTGCCTCATGTTGGGAAGTGGTTTCCACACATCAGAGTAGCAAAGCACTGTGGTGTGAGATTGCCAGTGACCACCGACTTCAGGTGCATGCAGGAAAACCAGCCCAGGCCTATGACCACAGGCCAAACTTGCAGAAGGTGGCTGTGGTCACGCCAGAAAGAGCTCTGACCCCACTATTCAGAGAGGGTGTACTCTCCTTCTTGGCAGATTGCACACATGGAAATCAGGTATTTGTGCAAACCAGCCCCTGGTTTTCCTCAAGGCGTTTTCCAATGTCTTGGCGTGAATCATTGCTGCATCTTCAAAAACTTTGGCCCTTGCAACAAGCAAGGCAAAGATAATCTGGGCTCATGGCTGTGTCCTGACATGCTTAGAAGAGGTGGGGCCTTGCAAGCTCTCCTCCATAAATCACAGAGCTGCAGGACCAAGTACAGCCAAACACTTGAGTATCAAACTGTTCAGCACAGCCCTGAGCATGTGCTCCAGCACTGCTGATGGGGTTTGCAGGAAGTGATGCTGCTTCCAGAAGCTCAGCTCTCCCCCACAGCAAGACATCCTCCTCTGTGACCTTGAATGTTTTTTAGAGTTACTGAAATCAGCCTTTCTGTTAGGGAATGCAATATCCACAAAACCGTGTAAGAGCAATGCCACGTGGAGGAGCATGGCTTCAGCTCTGCTCTGCAGAGGCAGACACATTGCTCATTGTTGCCCTGTTTCCCTGGAGTGAGTTGTATGCTCACTGGATAGTTTGGCATGGTCAATAGCAAAGTTCTGGCCATAGCACTGTGTCTCCAGCTCTAAAATGGTTGTTTATTTCTGCTTTATTATGACTCACATCCACAGCTTGTCCCAGAATAAACAGCAAATAAGATCTGTGGATCCCTCTCCAAATATGTGAGGCACAGCTTTGGGAGAAGTGTCCTGCCTAGGGCTTAATCGTATCCATTTGTTGAGGATACAGCTCAGGCAAGCACAGATAATGCAAGATAAAATTGGTGTAAGTCATGCTTGTCACCAAACAATGCCCAAGCCTTTCCCACATAAATTGACTCATCAGCAGGATTCACTTATTTTGCCTGAGTCTAAGTAGGAGGAAAATGGAAATACTTCCAAAAATCAAGGGGGGGAAAAGTTCTTAAGATGACATTTTCTCCTTTTGTAATAACTGACATTTTGTTTTGAAGTTTATGTCTTTAACAGAAAGTCAGATTCTTGCTTTGAATGGTGACAGCCAACAAACGTTTTTTTTACAAGAACTCCTTTAAAAATGTCCAGGAGCTTGGACGCTGCAGAGAGCAGAAGTGAAAGCAGGCTGCTGTGTGTTTTGCTGGATAAACCACCATTCACTGCCCAGACATTTCTTTTTCTGTGCAGAGAAGCATTTGGTCATGTGCCCAGCATTTCCAGCCTGCTCATCACTGGATGAGCCGTTTCCAAATCATGGTGCTGTGGGGTGCACGCGTGGGGGGCAGGAGGGATGGCAGCTCACCTGGCACGTGCCAGGTTTGCTGTGCCCGTGCTGCACAGGCTCTGGGGCACAGCCCAGGAGCCCAGGCCATGCCCCCCACGTCACGTGTGTCCCCACAGATCCGCAGGAGCTCCATGAGGAGCAGCGTGTCCCACTGCAGCCGCCTGGACCAGTTCGAGATCCGGACGCTGCTGATGTGCTACCTGTACATTGTGAAGATGATCTCTGAAGGTTGGTGCCTCCTGCTCACTGGGGACAGCCAGAAGGACAAGGGACCATCGGTTTTGGTCTGTAAGGTCCCCCTTTTGAGTTTTTTGAAGTCTCAGTGCACTGTTTTTTGTTTTCTTTCAGATACTCTTTTAGCTTACTGGAACAAATTCTCCCCCCAGGAGCTGATCAATGTCCTTGTGCTTCTGGAGTGAGTATCGTGACCTTTGCTTTGTCAGTACTGGCTAAGGAGGAGACCACAGTGCACTCACCATCCTGTGCAGCACTAGGGGTGTCTGGCCAGGGTGTAATGAAATGCTCTTCCTCCCTCTGAGGAGAAGTAAGTGTATACTGAGGGAGCACTGTGAAGTGGGGGTGCCCTGTGCTTGGTCTGGGCAGTGTCCCACCACATGTGGGCTCTTGGCACAACCCCCCCGTCACTGGCACAGTCTCTGCTTTGCAGAAAATTTGAGGAAACAGATGGTTAAGAAGACAGGGATGTGCCACAAGATTTGGAAACCAAGGGTGTGAGGTCAAGTGACTTGTAAATACAAGACGCAAACCCTCATGCGTAGAGGAGTGTGTCTGCAGGCAAGGACAGGGTAGATTTTACAAGTTCTGGATCATTCCTGATCTGTGAGATCTGTAACAGACACATATTTCATTTTCTTTCTAGGGTGTGTTTATTTCACTTCAGATACGTGGGGAAGAGAAATATTGCCAGGTACTGCATCCTTCCGTGTGGTGCCGGGGTGTGGAGGCCGTCCCCGCGCTCCCTGCCCCGGCTGAGGCGGGGAGGGCTCGTGCACACCCACGCCAGCAAACCCCTGTGGGTCCGGGGCTCTGCTCAGCGCCGTGAGCGGGACCCCCCACCTCAGCTCCCTGCCCCTTCCCTCCCCTCCAGCTCCTGCATGCGACCCCCAGGCCCAGGCGAGCGCAGGTTGGCAGTGTCCCCCCCCGCCAGCTGCAGGTGAGACACGAGCCCCGGCTGCATCCCCACATCCGAGCAGCATCCCTGCTCTTGTGTTGGCTCTGGGGCCATCTGGAGCAGGCGAGATCGGCATAGCCCGGTCAGTCCCGCTGGGATTGTCTGGGATAAACCACATTAGAGCTCTCCATCCTGGTGCCTCCTGTAATCCTGCAGCGGTGGGGCCACTGCTGCTGGTGCTAACCCAGCCCTTGCTTCCTTTGCAGGGTGCACGATGCCTGGCTATCCAAGCACACGGCGGCCGAGCGCAAATCCCAGACCATGCCGGCGCTCCGCAGCAGAGCCGGGGTGCGGCTCCAGCACCTGGGCAGCTTGGAGTCTTCCTTCACCCTCAACCACAGTACGTGCAGCGGGGTCCAGGGAGTGTGCCAGCCTGATGAAAGCTGTGTGGAGCCATTTTCCACTTGCTGCTGATTCCTTCAGGTTACTCAAACTCTGCAGAATTGCAGTGGTCCCCACTCCTCCCTGCAACATTCCTAGATGGGTGGGGGTGGCACTTAAGCCAGCCCCTTAAAAATTACCCCTGGAACTTAGGACTTGTGTGGCTTTTTCTTCTTGCCTGTCTTGGCTCAGCTCCTTGGCTGAGTGTGTGTGCAGGCAATGCCTTGGTTTGGGTAGTGAGCAGGGCAGGCAGGAGAGCTGCCCTTCACAGAGACCTGTGCTGGGATCTGCTCTAAGGCTCTCCACGTGGGTGCATTTTGTGCCATTGAAGCACTTTGCCATTTTCCCTCTGTGGAGACAACCTGGGCACCTCATCCTCTGTCTGGCTTTAAAGACAGTGATATTAATGGGCAATATTGATGTGGTTTCCTCACGTGGCTTCACGCTGAGGCAGTTTCTCTGAACAGGGTCGGCAAATTCAGCATCTTGCTCTTCTTGTGTCATCTCCCAAACAGTAAAGTGCAAGGGGAGAACCTTATCTATATCAGCACTTAGATTTTTTGGGAGCTGAAGTGATGAACACTGTTTCCTCCTGATTTTCTCTCTGTCTGCAGATGCAGGGACCTCAGAAGCAGATATTGTGCACCAGGCATTACTGGAGGGCAATATTGCCACCGAAGTGTGCCTCACAGTCCTGGACACCATCTCTTTTTTCACTCAGAGTTTCAAGGTCAGCACTGAAATAAAAAATGTTGTCAAAAAGTGTGCTGTATTTTTGTATGTGTGTGGAGTTCGGTGATCCATTCTCCTGGAGTGGAAGAATATGGAAGGCTTTACAAAGGCAGATCACTTGCAGCTTGTTTGTTTTCTGAAACACTGAATATTTCACAGGGTCTCAGAGTAATTATGCCATTATGCAATCTTGCCATTTCTTCAAACTGCAAGACCTGAGAAAATCACATGGATGTTATACCAAGACTATAAATGTTATAAAAATAGAATAAGAGGAATTATATATCATGTAGACAGCAGGGAGTAGAGGAAAGAGAAATGAATGTCCAGCATTTTTAGAACAGTTACTCTTCTGTACCCTAAATTACCTATAAGTGAGGCCCAGATTTCTTTGCATTGCTGTACATGAGTATCTCTGGGGCTGAGGCATTCCAGCTGTGGTTACCAGTGCAGACAGGACCAGAACCACTCGTAGAAGTCTTCTCTTCCATATTGTGATTCATGCTTCTGGCAGTCATTGCCATCTACAAAAACCAAAGCCTCTATGTGAAGAGAACCCCAGGCTGGCAGCAAAATACTGAAATACTTTTCCAGAAATGCTCTTCCTGAAGTGTCATCAGAGGAATTGCATGTAGCAATGTGTCTGCAGAGTGTCACAACAGCTCTGGATTTCAGAGCAAGCACGATGAAGATTTCCTTTTTAAATTGATTGAAGATTAATAGAAACTTCATAGCCTCTGCTTCTGTTGCAGAGCCAAAAAGCCATCCTGGTGCATGCATTAAATTACTCCTTAGCATTTGTAACAGCAAAAGGATTTCAATGCAACAGTTAAAACTTGCTTGACTTTCTCAGCTGCCTCTTTTTGAATATTGGTGAACCACAAAACAGTGTGATTTTCAGACCACAGGACAGACTGGATTCCCTTCTGCTTTAATGGGCTTCTGCTTCACTTTTATGGTCACACAGTGCTACTGCACACCAGTGCTGTGCTGCAGCAGCAGGGGTGGTGCTGTTCTGCTGCCACAGTAAATGAGCTCAGTTTAAAAGTCAGGATCCTAAACCTGCCCTGTGACAAGGTGTGAGAAGAAAAATCCGAGCCAGCCCAAGGATTACTTGGACTGGCAGTGAGATGGGGGCTGTTGATCCCTTGTCAATAAGGGGGTATCCACATCCTTGTCAGATGCCCAAGCTCCCTGCACAGCAGCTCTCAGGATGGCAGCAGGCATAGGCAATCTGGCCTGACACAAAAGTGTATCAATCCTCCCCAAGTAATTCCACTTTACCCTATCTCCACAAGGTGCAAACTGGCAAAACTCTGCAGGAAGGAATGGAAGTGTGCTGACTAATTACAGTTATGAATCTATCCAGTGAAAAGATGTGATAGTCTTGGTTTGTTTCCCCTCCCTCTTTCTCTTATGGGCTGCAAATGAAACAATTTCCAAGACAAATAAATGGAAAAAAAACCCAGTGTGATAGTTCTGTCGGTAACAGCATGTTTTATTTAAAATAACCAGACAGTGTAAACAGTGGAAAAAATAACCAGTGGAAGTTGTACAGATTATTGACTTAGGTTTTGGAATTAGTGATGCAAAAGTGATAAAATAGTTTTGGTTTATTCCCTGCTATAAAAATAGCCTCTGCTAACTACTGTAAATTTGTAGTGATTGTCACATTTTATTGGTTATATATTTTTACTGAGGGCCCTGTTGCTTATCTGGCTTAAGAATTGATGTGATTAATTATGCAAAATTATCTCTGTCATTTCCAGCTTCAGGCACAGCATTTCTTCAAAGTCAATTCTCTCATTCCCTTCCAGACCCAGCTTTTAAGTAATGATGGCCACAATCCACTTATGAAGAAGGTTTTTGATATTCACCTGGCTTTTCTCAAAAATGGGCAGTCAGAAGCAGCCCTTAAGCACGTGTTTGCCTCTCTGAGAGCCTTCATTAGCAAGGTAGGTAATACATAACAAAGGTGTGGGAGAATTGACAAGTATGGCAGAGAGGCCAGTATGGTTAAAAACTCCTGTTAAACTGATATTCTGTGAATGTGTTTTAGAAAACAGCTTCACTGATTTAAAAAAACAGCCCAGGTTAAGTTCTCCAGGTATTTATTATTTGTTTGGTATCAGGAAGCAAAAGGAGAAATCCTGAGGAATTCCCTCACTTGCCTTGCTCACAAAGATTAGTATCTCTGTTCAACCAAAAGCTGGTGCATGAATCCTTGCCCCAAACTGCCAATATTGCAGACAATGCTGTTGCTTGATTAATGCATGCACTGACAAGCAACTCCTCACCCACTGCCTATGAAAGATGATAGTTCTTGCTGAACCTCTTTCTGTGCTCTCTGAGCCATGGCAGGCAGTGAGGCTGTTTAAACCCCCAAACCCAAGCAGTGGCAAAGCCACATCTGACCACAGAAGGGCAGTGGTCACCAGCACAGACTGATGCTATTGCTGACATTGCCCTCAGTGCTTGTCAGAACCATCCACTTCTCATGTTTTCAAGACTTGATGTAGATACAAACACCATTCCTCCCAAGCTGCATGGTGATCATAAATACAAAACTAATGAAAACCTCTCAAATCCCTTGAGCACAATACATCATTAATGAGGAAAATCCATGTGGCAGGAGATTGCAGCCAGGCAGAGCACAGTGGTAAGCAGCAAAGAGGAGCTTTTGCACTAGCTGCTGAGCAAAGTCTGATTAAAGAAAGAGACTGCTAAACTGTTTTTCAAAGGTGGAAAAAGTCTGTGCTATGTACCTTTTGCTATAACCCCACAGAAAAGCTGAGCTAGTATGAGTCTAGGGCTGATTTTGGCTTGTGCTAAGCAAACATGAGAGTCAGAAATGCAGAAGTCTTGCTGCCTGCCTGGCTCCAGACAGCATGGTCTCCTCCAAGGTGTTTTTCCATGGGGCTTCTTAAAGCCTGCTGGATTGGCAGCTGGCAGGGGCAGGAGTCACTCAGTTTGTCTGCAGGGTTCAGTGCATGTTTGTTGCTCTACCTTCCCTCTGAGTTTTCTGCTTGCCTGTGATCTGCTTAGCCTCGAGATCCATCCTGCTGCAGATCTGCACACACCCCACTCTCCCCCTTGTTAGCCAAAAGTTTGTTTAGCCAGAAATATTTGTTTTGTGCCTATGGCAAATAACAGACGTTCCTTGCCTTCCTGGCATATTTTCTGTGTTTTTTTTAAATGTGAAGCCAAATCTGCACACCTGCTCAATCTGATCTGACTGTCAGCCCCCAAAGCCTGGAGCCCTGCAGGGGTTCCACACTTGCTTTTCAAAACACCAGTGGTGGCAAGGAGGCTGTGTGCTTGGCTGCTGCCAGGATGGGCAGTGGCCTTGTTGTCTTGGATTTATGCCCTCCTGAATCCATGAGGAATTTTGCATCATGGGACTTTAAGGATATGAACTATTGATTTCAGCTGGTTTCTCACATTTCCCCTAAGACGGGACATATATGGCTTCTGTAAAAGCAAGATATGAGCCCAGCAGATGGTATCTGTAAGGAGGAAGTGTTTTCTTTGCCAACTCTGCAACCACACGAGTCTCAAACTTCCTTTTAAGTCCTCCCAAGGGTTCTTCTAAGGCCTGAAGTGGCTGTGGTGGTAGGAGCGGGTGGTCACTGCATTTCATGACGAGTGCAAGGATGGCATGTTTTCCTGCAAGTTTGTTTTGAAATACTAATGCTGCACTACTTTGTCACTTCAAGAAAAGCAAAAGTGAATTATACCTTTGTCGCAGCTAGAATGGAAAATTTCTCATTTTTATGGCCTTCTGTTGCTCTAATTACAATGGAAAGAATCCCTCTCTTATCTGTGGTTACAGAAAATGGTTGCTGGAGGTTGCTGAAAGGAAATTAGATTTATGCTACATCCCAAAATGAAGGGATAGAGAAATAGCTTTCTTTCTCCATTAAATCCAGTTACTTGATGGGCAAAAGATTAAAAAAAAATGTTGCAAGAAAGCAAAGAACAAAAAAGTTCTATAATTGTTTCCATCTTTGGTTTTGGTTGCATGTAAGTGTGCTGGGAATTTGGGAAGAAATCTGCCTCTGTTTTACAGGCTGGTAAGAACCAACAAAAGCTAGATTGCTCTTATGTCATACTCTAGGCTTTCTTGAGAACTGAATCTGTCTTTTCAGAGCATCACTTACAGATGAATACGTCTATAAATACATATTTACATGCTTGAGAATGTTCTTTAAATTAAAGTTTTTAAAGGAAGACATGCACAGAAGATGAGTCTGCGTTAAAGAGCAGCTCAGACACGTGGATGTGGGTGATGGAGACCCCATGGCTGTCCTGCCCTCAGTTGCTTTTGAGGCCTCTCTGGGAGCTGGCTGCTGTGTTGACTCCTGCTCTGGTCCATCATGTTGGGGCTGGATCAGAAACAGGCTCCTCCAGTGTGCACAGTCATCAGCACAGGGGCTGTTTCATGCTCTCCCCAGAGTGTGTTCTCGGCCAGCTGGAGAGCCACAGGCACCACCTGCCTGGATCTCCAGCAGGAATACACCCATGGATCTGCTTCCCTGAACCTGGCCATTGCATCTGCTTGGGCTTGGTCTCCAGAAAGGGACACAGGTTCCCTGTGGAAAGGGCACAGGTTTTGCTGCAGAGCTGCTGTGGTGTGGAGGGGAGCGCACAGGGCTTCTCCTGCAGCAGATTCCCAGGCAAGGGTTTTGTCCCTGCCAGTGGGTTGGAAATGTCTGCAAAGCCTCTGCAGGCAAGCAGTGTCCCTGCTGGGAGCAGGTGCCAGCCTTCCTGGGTGCCTGTGTGCTGTCAGTGCATGCCCAGGCACAGCTGTGCCAGCCCTGGGCTAAACCCCGTGCTGAGCATGGTGCCATCTCACCCTGGGGGAAGGAAGGACTGCACGGCAGTGGGCAGCAGTTCCTTAGGAGCTCCTTTCCCAAGTGTACACAAGATCTTTGTGGCACTGTCTTATGATGATGTTTGTTTGCCCCTTTCTTTCTCCCATTTTTTTTCTGAAGATAATTTTTGGCCAAAGGCAGTGAACACAAAGTATTTTGTGTCTCCATTCTGGTTTCTTGGTGCAATCCCAACAGCATAGTCTTGCTAGCCACAGCTTCTGGATCCCTGCTTTGAGACCCTGTCACCAGCACACCATGGTGGTGGCCACAGCAGTACCTACAAGCTTTCCTGGAACACATATACTCAATGCAAGGAGTAGAGGGCCACAGAAACAGCTCCAGCCTCTGACTGGAGGATGTGAGTGAATACTCTGGCAGTATTTACTGCATCTTCCATGGGCAGAAGGTAATGTGGCAGATAGAAGTGGCTAATGGACAATGCCCCATGAGGACCATGGGGTCCCAAACAAACTGAATCTTTCCTCTGGACAGGTAAAGCCATGGTCGTCTCTGTTGCCTCTTTGTGCCAGGAAATTCCTTGGGGCTGGTCTCCAGCTGCAGCAGAAGGAGCAGAGTGCTGCTGTGCAGTGCTCAGACAGCCTCCCCTCCCTCAGGAGGTGCTGGCATCACCCGTCTGCAGCGGGTCCCTGCGGTGGCTGCGGAGGTGGCTGCGGAGGTGGCTGCGGAGGTGGCTGCGTGCCAGCACAGAGCCCTTCCTTGTTCTGCTTCCCTGTGCCCAGCCCGCTGTGGCCGGGGGGGAGGAAGCCCAGCGTGGTGTCCCCTCCCCGCTGGCCACAGCTCGTGCCCACAGCCGGCCGGACGCGCTGGCATCCCCAGGAGGCTGCTGCCACCAGGGCAGGGCTGCTCTGCAGGTGTCCCCTGTCCAGGCAGGGCTGGGCTGGCCCCCACAGCCAGACAGAGAGGCCTCCAGAGTGCTGGGGCTCCCCTCACCCTGCTGCAGGCCCCTGAGCCCCGCTGGGACCGAGGGAGCTCACACTGTGGTTTGCACAGTCCGGCTGCTCCCTGGGGCTGGCTCCATCTGGGGGGCCAGGGCAGGTCACTGTATTTTAGGCTCTCAGGGACAAGCCAGCCTCTTGTTTGTGTTTCTGAGGCATGCAGGCATGATTTTAGACTTTTTGGGGGGGGTCATGTAGAAGTAGCTGCAGTGTGAGCATTGCAGGTTATGTTTCCCAGCATGGTTGGACTCCTGGGTGGACTCCAAAGGATTTTCTGATGTTCCAGGTAGCAGCCTTTGGTGGAAACATCCATGGGACCTCTCCTCTCTGCCCCACTGCTGGTGATTATGGCTTTTGTAAGAACATAGTGTTTCTCTCTGTCCAATTTGGTGAGAATTTGCCAATAAACCCAAATGTTATGAGGGGAATGGTTAGATGGATGTATGCAAGCACATCCCCAAAAAGCGTGACAGCAAAGTTCACATTGCTCTGGGAAACACGGCTAAAAATAGGCCCCAAATTCATTCCCACAGAGAATGAGAGGCTGAGAATTCTCAGGCTGAGAATTCTGGCAAAAATTCTAGTGAAGCTGTCCAGGCTGGAGCTCGGTGTGTTGCCTTGTGCCCCTGCCCATCTGAAGCCAGGGGATGCCATTCAGTGGTGTATTTTCTAATACTTGCATGTCTCTTGTGAAGTTTCCCTCAGCATTTTTCAAGGGAAGGGTGAACATGTGTGCTGCCCTCTGCTATGAGATCCTGAAGTGTTGCACTTCCAAGGTGTCCTCCACGAGGAATGAAGCCTCTGCTCTTCTGTATCTCCTGATGAGAAATAATTTTGAGTTCACCAAAAGAAGAACATTTCTGAGAACACACCTTCAGGTCAGTGATTGGAGAAAAGCTAGAGAGCAGGACACTTCAGATTTAATGAACAGATAGAGTAATGTAACACTGTCACCTCATGCCTGCAGAGGATTCTGCCATTGCCATATGGACAAAAGTCCTCTTGCTTTCCATGCTTTTCCTAATTCCTCTTTCCAGTGCCTGGTCTAGGCACCTTTGAGTAAAATAATTGCCACCAAGTACTCCAAGCTGTTGAGTTTCAGAGTGTCAGACACAAGACACATCTCTGTGCCAGAGGCTGTCTGAGATGAGGTAGAGAGGACAGCTGTCCTTGAGGCAGGAGAAGGGATTTCCCTGGAGCTGCTTTTTTGGCATTGGTAGTTTTTGAAGCAAATTTAGATATCTAGTGGGACAGATGAATACTCTCTGAGCTGTAATAAATCACAGAAGAAAGCAGCTAATGTGCAAACAGGGATTTGTATTGTAGTTGTTGGATTGTTAGTTCTGTTCAGGAAAGCAGTTTGGTCCTCTGGGGAGTGTTTGTCCTTGGGAGATGTGAGAACAAAGCCGCAACGCCAGCCACTGCTTACGTTGTGGTGAAGATGTGATGTTTTCCTGTGAGCATTTTATTAACTGTGGCAATAAAACCCTTTCATTAAGGCTTGTTTAAATAAAGCCCCTACCTTGTCCCAACAGATAATAATTGCAGTGAGCCAGCTGATTGCAGATGTGGCACTCAGCGGTGGCACCAGATTTCAGGACTCCTTGCTCATCATTAACAACTTTGCAAACAGCGACAGACCTATGAAGGTGAGTTGGAGATGTTACATCCCATCGTGTGATAGCAGCCACTAGTGCAAGACTGGGGACAGAGTCCAGGAAAATGTGTTTAAGGGTGGGGCTAATGATTGGAACTGTGATTTATGGGCCCATAGTGGGCTGCATTTGCTCAGTAAACAAGTGCTATGCCAATAGGATGAGTTGCTCAAGGAGGTCATGCTCCAAACATGAGGCCTCATGCCAAGAGGAAGAGCTCGGCGGCTCAGGTGTGCTTTGCAGTGTGCTGCTTGTCAGGGTGTCCAAAGAGCTCTCCAGGAACTCCCAGCTTTGAGAGAAATGACAAGGGAGGGCCTGGTATTTCTGTTGCCTGAAGGTAATACTTAGCAGGAATTAGTTCTAATTAACTGAATGCCATAATGTTAATAAAGCGCTCTTTTGTGGAGATAAATGGTTGTATTTCTTTGGAAAATAATTGCCTGTCTTTGTGCTAGAATTAGTAGCTTGTACCCAACCCATTGAGCAATTGCAGCTTGCTCCATTTCACACAAAGTGGCTGCCAAGGCAGGATAAGGGAAAATGGGAAGTGTTTTTACAGTTCCGTGGTTATCCTATTACTAAAGGCAGAATGGGAATCTCCATTAGGTGTTTAATTGTGATCTAACAAATTTGTAGTTAGAATATACCTGACAAAAACCTCAATTCTTTTTTGTACACAGATTGTGGTAAGAGTTTCACTGAGCTATACTTTGCTGCTTGTAATTTACATCACTAAATGATCATTATATCCAGTGTATGTATTTGTGTAAGTGCAAGACTACAAGAGAGATTTCAACACTCTGGAGAGGATGCCATGCCCAGCCACAGCTGCAGCTGGGGAACAGGAGTGTGAGAAGAGGGAATGTAAACCAGGCTCATTGTGGAGGAGAGAAGGATGAGGGGGGACCTGCCTGCTACTTAACACAGCAGGCAGGTGATAGAGACAAGGTCAGGCTCTTCTCAGAGGTGTGGAGTGCAGGACAAGAGGCAGTGTGTGCAAGTTGCTGCAAGGGCAATTGCAAATTTACTTAAATTATTTCCCAAGAACATTGTGCAGCCTTGGGGCAGGGCCCAGAAAGGAGGTGGGATTTCTGTTTTAGGACATAAAACTTGGCTGAACAAGCCTTGCTCTAACTCAGCGATGGTGCTACTCTGAGTGGGGGATCACATCAGAGCCTGTGTTTCTTTCTCTACTCCATTCCACTGGTGGGGAGCTCTACAAATGCTTTCAGGGCTTTAGGAATTGAAGAGTGACCACATCAAAGCCTAACAAACCAGATGTTAAATGACGTGAGAAAATACTTGAGGCATGGCTTGTGGTCCCATCCAGAGGCATTTGCGTGCATGGAGCACTTCTGTGTTGTTCTCACGCCAGCTGCTTAGGATGCCAAAGCACTGGGCACACTGGGAACAGCCAGCCTGGCATCCTGGGCATGACCTGGAGAGGTTGGCCCTGTGCACATCACAACTGAAATGCCCCTCACTGCAGACGAAGCTGTGTATGCTGTGTGCAGTGTGAGTTCAGTAAGGAAAAGTTAATTGGTCTTATCTGCCCTGTTTGCAGATTGGCAGTAAGTGCAGTGCTGGCTGCAAGGGTAGCAACAGTGTTTCCCTGGCAGAGCCTGTGTTTTTTGTGTTAACTTCTAATTAGATTGGTTTCGTGTCAGGCAACTGCTTTTCCTTCGGAAGTCAAAGACTTGACCAAGAGAATCCGCACGGTGCTCATGGCCACTGCTCAAATGAAAGAACATGAAAAGGACCCAGAAATGTTGGTAGATCTCCAGTACAGCTTGGCCAAGTCTTATGCCAGCACCCCAGAGCTCCGGAAAACGTGGCTGGACAGCATGGCCAAGATCCACGTGAAGAACGGAGACTTCTCAGAGGTAACCCGTGTGGTTCAAAGCATGGTGCACAGCAGGGCAGATTCACGGGTGGTGTTTTAATAATCTCCCTTTGTGCTTTGCAGGCAGCCATGTGTTACGTTCATGTAGCAGCCCTTGTTGCAGAGTTCCTGCACAGGAAGAGTAAGTGCTGTTTGGGAGGCACCAGGAAGATGGTGCAGGGATGGGCTTTGGGGGTGTTGGAGTATTTTTAAAGACAAGTTTCTCTGAATTTGGTAAATTATTACTTTATAAGCAAGCTAAAAAGGGGGGGGGGGAAATAATGCCATGCATAAAGCTAGAAGATGATGAGTATTTTTTAAGAAAGGAATCCCATTGTTCATACCCATTTACTTAGACAGCCATGGTGCTGAGTGAAATAAGAAGTGACACATTATGTGTTGGTTTAAATGTTCACTTGTATTTTACATTAGGGAATGTGGTCACAGGGGAAGCCCATGTTAGAAACTGACTCAATATGATAATCAGAATTATTACTATAGGCAGGACGGAAAACTATAGAATAAAGCAGTAAAAAATCAGTCAAAAAATGAGACTATAGCCTAACTATGCACATATGTAAAGAACAATCAGAAAAAAGTAGTGTTGTGGCTTAGTGCAAAACAGGAAGGAAGGACAGACTTGTGTGTTCTCAAGTCACACCACATTGCAGGTTTTCTTTTAAATCTCTGTTCCACAGTTGATATATTGACCCCATTTCTCATTTCCATGTAAGGGAGTAATTGTTGAAGTGGACCATTAGTATTTCAGAAAGTTAAGGCTGCCTAAAAGCTGATTACATGCACTGCCTTGGCTGGAAAGGTCTTCACTGCCTACTCAGGAGGCTTGGAGTCCCTCCAAATTCTGTACTTTGTCTTGGCAAGGTGGGAGAAATCAAGACTTGTCCTTCTGATGCATATACACATTTCACATGGCTGCTGAAAGTTGGCAATGTTTTTTATTTGTACACAAAGGCTGCTTACCATGACTAGTGGTAAAGGAGAACTCCAAAAATGGAAGAGGAACAAGTCCAAAAAATTATTAAATGAAGTTTGAACATTGAGTTATTTCTGTCACTGGCACTCTTTACATATAACATGGGCTGGAATGGATGCAGTAAAGGCTGAACAACCCAAAGTTTTGGGGTACATGACTGTGTTTCCTTGCTAGGAGTGTGCAGTGCTGTTTGCTTACCACCCAGCTCTCCAGCTGCATAGGGATAGAGTTAATTTCCTTCCTTAGTAGCTGGCTCTCTGTTTTGGACTCAGTGTGAGAGTAATGTTGACAACACACTGCAGGGTTGGTTGTTTCTCAGTAGTGCTCACCCTAAGTCGAGGACTTCTCAGTGTCTCATACTGTGCCAGTGAGGAGCTGCACAAAATCCTGGGAGGGAGAATAGCTGGGGCAGCTGACCTGACCTGGCCAAAGGGATATTTCACACCTGAGAATGTCATGCCCAATAATTTAACTGGGGGAATTACCTGGAAACGGGGCCGTTCTGGGAATGGGTTTGGCATTGGTCAGTAGGTGATAAGCATGTACTGTGCATCACTTGTTTTTCTTGGGTTTTATATCTCTTTATTATTATTATTACCATAGTTTACTTTGTTTCAATTATTAAACTGTTCTTATCTCAAGCCACAGGTTTTGCTTTTTTCCCCTGATTCTCCACCCCATCCCACAAGGGTTGGGTGGAGTGGTGAGGGAGCTGCTGAGTGGTACTGAGTTGCCAGCTCAGGTTAAAGTACAGCAGCATGACACACATTTGAGATAAGTTATTCCACTAATACATTTGCTTTTGTCTGCTGCAGAACTCTTCCCCAGTGGATGCACTGCCTTCAGGAAAATCACTCCAAACATTGATGAAGAAGGTGCAATGAAAGAAGATGGTGGGATGATGGATGTACATTACAGTGAGGTGAGGTCCTGTGTAGATACAGGATATTTGATAGCTGATTTAGTTTTAGACTTTGTTCATGTGAGCTCTAAAATTGTAGCTGTGCACTGACATCTGTAACAAGGCTGTTCCACTGCAATTTCCAAAGAGAAACCTGCACTGAAGGATTTTCTGTGTATGATTCAGACAGGTAAAACTGGTGTAAGTTCTTGCTTCCTATGAAAGGCTTTTCTACCACTGAGACTGAAAAAGCTGCACCACAACCTCTGCCTGCTGTGTTATGCAAATGCTGATTCTGCCATCACAGGGCAGCACAGCTGGGTGTGGTATTTCCAAGGAGGGACAGAATGAAATCAAGCCCTGCAAGTGAGAGGTCAGCTTAGGGTTCCCTGGAGTTAGGGCTGTGCTGCAGGCCACCATGTTAGCAGAACAATCCAGAAACCATAGCAAGGCTTTGGGGAAGTGGGTAGATCTACCCCTGAGTCAAGAAGTCCCACAAGTACTTCTGCACCATCCCTGTCCAGCTGCTTGGGGTCGGTGACACGGCTGAGCGAGGAGGCCCAGCTGCCCATTCAAGACTGGGCTTGAGGATCCCTGACATCACATCCCACTGCTCTTGCACACAGTTCCTTGGATGTGTTTCTCAGCCATGCCTCTGACCTCCAGTGCTGTCATCTCCATACTCTCACAGAGTTTTGGTGTTCTCCTGGGGAAGTAGCTAGATAACCAGGGTATACTTGCTGGCTGTTACGCTGATGATTTTTGAAGAACTAGTGAATTTTTAAAAAATAACTTGTCCTATTTCCTTTTCTTCCCCCACCTGAAATTTAGAATGCCTTTAGAAAGGCCAGGAGTGCACAGGGTTTAAACTTATGTAACTGTGATTACCTATTCTGGGACCTGATAAGGTATCTGAAGTTAAAATGGTTTTATCGTCCAAGTTGGACTGTGATTAACACCACCCATTTGGCTGCTCTTGTAGGAGGTCCTGGTGGAGCTGCTGGAGCAGTGTATAGATGGCCTGTGGAAAGCAGAGCGTTATGAAACAATTTCTGAAGTTTCCAAACTGATCATTCCTATTTATGAAAAGCGGCGTGAATTTGAGGTGGGTATTTTGAACTACTTGGCATAGAGCAGGTAATTTTCTAGATTGCTAAGAAAAAAATACAGGGGATTTTTTTATTTTTGAAGTTACAAGTTAGTGTACTGGTGTCAGTAAAGCACATGCTGTGCTTCATTGCTGGCCTTTAAAGAAATTAGCGAAAGCAAGGATCTGGAAGGTAATTATCAGAGCTAACAACAAGGATGACTCACATTTAGTGAATAATTACCACCTTCCTTCCTGTAAAATACAACTGCCGTCACTCCATATGCTTATCAAACCTAGATTCTACTTGAGACTTGATGTTATTAAGGGTTAAAAACAGAATGAGAACTGTTCAAAGAAAGGACTAGGTCTGTGGGTAATTCAGTGGCAAGTGGAGAGGAAGGAAGGAAGCTGTTCCCAGCCCTCTGCCTTGCTCCTTGCCACCACCTGCTGAGATGTGTGGTTCAGCTCAATAGTGTTCTCCTTTCCCTCCCTCTGCCATGACAGAGCATCCAACCATAGAACTGAAGCTATGGGAAGCCTTGCCTCGATTTATTTTTTTCATTGTAAAGCTGTTTTGAATAAAAAAAATATTTCCTGTGTAAAATATTGCAAGCTGCTCTGTCTGCGAAGGCTCAGTCAGGGAACACACTGAGACAGAGCACTCAGCCTTCTCTCCAAGGTCAGTGGTGTTACTGAAGTCTGTGGTGCCTTGCAGACCTGACACTAAGCATGTACTTAAGATCAGGTTTTTCAAACAAAACTGTGTGAGTTCAATCTCTTCAGAAATTCAGGTTTCAGTTCTCCAAAGGATTGTGTTCGGCTACCTCAGTAGCTTCTGGAGGTAGCTAGGATGTCCTGCTTGCAAAACCCTGCTTTCATAATGTCAGAATGTTTCTGATTTCCAGAAACTCACCCAGCTGTACAGAACACTCCATGGAGCATATGCTAAGATATTGGAAGTAATGCACACAAGGAAGAGGCTTCTTGGAACCTTTTTCAGGGTGGCCTTTTATGGACAAGTAAGTGTATACTCTGGCTTGCCAGCTTCCCCTCACCATCCTGGCCCCAAATGCTGCTCTGTCAGACCTGGAGCTGGAAAGCTCCTCTGGTGCAGCCACATGAGCATTTTGGTATTGCACACTTGGAGTGAGGGTTTGTGTCTGTCTCCAGGAGCACTTGATTTATGATAATGTTTATGATTCTGCTGGTAGGGTTTTCATAAAACAACTCAGCACTTAGGAAATGGCTTAGTGGGTTCAGAAAACAAGGGATTTTTTTTTTTTTGTAATTACAGTTATTATAAGTTACACAACCACAATTTAGTGTGTATAGGATATAACCAGTAACAGTATATAACCATAGTATGCAAACAGTAGTAGTAACAGACATTTTTTTACAGAAAAATGCTGCTCCCTTCTAGGTATTAGCAGAGTAAAAGGTTGTGAAAGAAGCTAGAGGCAAAATCTGTATCAGAGCTGGTTACACACGTGTAGAGATAGGTAGTATTTCTGTTAGCTGAGGTAGCTGGAAAACTGAATGAGATCTGGAGCTCAGACTCCCAGGAAGGGGCATGATCTTATCATACCTCGTGAAGTCTTCTGAGCTTGAAAGCACTTGTGGTTTTTTTTTTTTTCTTCACCTATAGCAGTTAATCTAATAAAGTGTGATACCTTCCTGTCCTTTCTGTCTCTGAAGAACCTGCTTCTGCTTGTGGACTCATCACCAGAGGGGAGGTGCAGGACCCCTCTTTAGAAAACACTATGTAATTTATAGTAGCCTTGACTTTCCTCATTCCTTCTTTTAGGGGAGATGATGAATACCCCGAAACAATCATGGGTTTGTACATTTGAATGTCACTGTCAATACACACACAAAGTATCAGAGCATTGATTTTTATTGCAGCAAACATGCATTTTACATTTATCCTCATCTTCTCTGCAACTTTGGATATGTAAAAAGTAAATAGGGTTAGCAACAGATAAAAGGAAACAACTGCTACCTTAGTTTTCCAGAAGCTGTGGAAATAACTGGATCAGCCCCTAAAATTAAGCTGTGTAATGTGTCATCCTGGCAACCAATGCTTGATCCAGTTTTGCACTTCAAAGCTTTGCTGGCTTTGTATTCCAGCTACACACGGACAGTTTAATGTTGTGTCACAAGTTCTGGCTGGAACAGCTCACCAAAGCTTGAAGCTTCCATGCTGCTTCCATTATGAGGAGGGCTGGTGATGCAAGCACAGCTTTTGATGCAGTTTTGTTTCTATTTACAGTAAATACACCAAGTCCCACTTCCCTGAATACAAGAGGAATTAAAGCACAGGAAACCCAATTCTTTTTTTATTGCTTAAAGTCTCTTGCAGCCTGTACAAATTCCTTAATTTGAGACTGTTCCTGTGGCTCTGCTGTCAGGGCTTCCTCAACTTGCTTATCTTTCTGCTCCTTCTCTGTGCCTTGTTTTTGTGGTTTTTTCTCCTGCTTGTCTCTTTCCAACCTTCCAAAAGGTCATATGCTGGCTAAACCATCTTCCACATTGTTTAGATTTCTCACTGGTCATACTCCAGCAATGACATCTTGTGTTTGTGTTGGTTGAAGAATTTTATTATTTTTTTTAGCTCGTTTTTGAAGGAACCTATTAAAAAGGTAAAGTTCAGTGAGACTCTGTGCAAGCCATAGCCTTCCAAACCTTCTTGGCTTTCTGAAATTTTAGTAGAAACTTGCTTTCCACATAGCAAATCTGAGGTGAAGTTTTCCAAATGAAGAAACAGAGCTATTCCTCACTGCTTTTTTTTTCTTTTTTGTGTTTAATGCCAGACATTCTTTGAGGAAGAAGATGGGAAGGAATATGTCTATAAGGAACCCAAACTGACAGGCCTCTCAGAGATCTCCTTCAGACTTCTCAAACTTTATGGAGAAAAGTTTGGATCAGAGACTGTAAAGATTATCCAGGATTCTAATAAGGTAGAGTTAAACTGCATGCTCTGTGGAGGTGGAGGAAGATGACAGAGCATCCCTTCCTTCTGCCAGTTGGAAGGGAAGAATGAGCCCTCTCCTCCACCCTCTTAGAAACACCTTGCTTCCAATTGCCCCTCACATCCTCGTGCTCCTGTGTGTGGAACTGTTGCACAGCTTGACAAATTTTGGTGCTGCTCTGGCTCCCCAGTGGGAATTATGAATGGGAAATTGCAATCCCTGTCACACTTACTGGGAGGCATCAGAAACCAGCACAGAGCAGCAGGTGACTGGAAGCAGAGTTACTTCTTGTTTCTTTGACACTGCAAGTCTAAAAGAAAATCTCTTTGGGCCTTGCAGCCTTAGCTCCTTCCTTTTCATATGGAATACTTATTTATGCTCCCTGCAAGGGCTGTGCACACCCTAAGGCTGCAATGGGGTTTATCTGGGTTACCAAAGACAGCACTGGTGACCCCAAAGCTGGTTTAGTGCAAACCTGCAGAGTTGCCCGCCCCAGCACAGCACTGTACAGGCACTGGATCAGGGTCTGGAAACTTTGTGGTCATGTTAGAAGGACTGAGCAGCTCAGGCATGTGCTGATGGATCAGGGGATGTGACTGCCTGCTGCAGGAACAGCTTGTTTGGCACCACGTGATGTATTTCTTGTGCCACACCTCCTTGTCTGGTGTATCTGCTGGTGAATGCTTTAGACATCCCATCTGAGGCAAAATGAGCATCTGGGGTGTCACTGGCTGGGTCAGCAGGAATTAATTTAAATCAGATCTCAGTAAATAAGTTAGCTAATTATAATTTATTAACCTTTCCTCCTCTTATTTCATAGGTCAACATTAAAGACCTTGATCCCAAGTATGCCCATATTCAAGTGACTTATGTGAAGCCCTATTTTGAAGACAAAGAAATCTCCGAAAGAAAGACTGAATTTGAAAGAAATCATAACATCAACAGATTTGTATTTGAAACTCCTTACACTTTATCTGGAAAAAAGCATGGCAGTGTGGAAGAACAGTGTAAAAAAAGGACCATTCTCACTAGTAAGTACAA
The DNA here is from genome assembly GCA_013398175.1 of Climacteris rufus. Classification (NCBI taxonomy): domain Eukaryota; kingdom Metazoa; phylum Chordata; class Aves; order Passeriformes; family Climacteridae; genus Climacteris; species Climacteris rufus. The sequence continues at coordinate 3,506,293 of VZRZ01008460.1, read as the reverse complement.
TCATCTGAGCATGAGACAGTCTCAGAAACTATTACGAGAGTATTCTATCTCATGAAAATATCCCAGAAGTTTCACAAATTTCTCTCAGCTTAATCAGAACTGTGAGACAATATTCTGTTTGAGAGGGGGAATTTAATCCTTGTGTTTTTATGAGCACAGTTTTACAGATGAAAGAATTGTGCTGGTAAATTATAGCTTTGTTTGGGATTTCACACACACCAAAGAAATCCCTGCCAGCAAGAATCTGCTTGTATATACTCTATGAAGAGTACTCTTATGTGCTGCATGACTTTTCAATCTATACATTTCTTTTGCTGTTCCTGCTAGCTTTGAACTCCTTTCCATATGTAAAGAAGAGAATTCCAGTCAATTATGAACATCAGGTTAATTTAAAACCAATTGATGTCGCTACTGATGAGATAAAAGACAAGACAGCAGAGCTGCAGAAACTCTGCTCTGCTGGTGATGTTGACATGATCCAGCTGCAGCTCAAACTGCAGGGCTGTGTTTCTGTGCAGGTAGGTGGGTTTGATGTCTGTCCAAAACTGCATTTGCATACAGGGCTCAGGGTGAGGCATGGTCACCACGCAGCACATTTGCCTCCCAGAAATCATTAACCACCCTGGTGCAGGGCTGCAGCCTCCAGCCTCCAGCACAGCCTCCCTGCCACCTCCAGGGCTGCACGAGCAGGTGGCTCATGGGAATAAACAAAATCAATCCCCAGTGGGGATTTCAGTGTCAAGTCCAAGTGTAACTGCACATTAATTAGCCATAGGTGGCTGCTGAAATATACTTAACTCTTGAAGATTGTACTGTAAGTATGAGGCACAAGAGCCTTTTTGTGAGCCTGGCTTCTCATGCTGGATCAATGACCTTAGGACTTGGACCGTGCTGCTTTTCCATGCGGAAATAAGAAAGTATGAGGAAATAAATTGAATCTCTCTTATTATCTTCATTTATCTTTTCATCTTAAAAAAGATAGATGGAAAAACAAATACTCAACTTTTGAAACTTCACGTGTCTCTGGTGACAATAGTTATGCAGAGTTGATGGCATTGAAATAGTATGCTAATGTTGGGTGGGGGTTTTAAAAAAATTGTTATTCCTTTCACAAGTGCCTTTAGCAATTCAGTAGACGTTTTAGCATAAATTATTTCTTCTTTGGTTCTAGGTTAATGCTGGTCCTTTGGCCTATGCCAGAGCTTTCCTAAGTGACAGCCAGTCCAGCAAATACCCTGCTAAGAAGGTGAATGAGTTAAAAGAAATGTTCAGGTAGGATTTCTAATGTAATAAAAACTAGTTATCTGGCTGGAATATGGTACCTGCTTTGATTCTGTTTTTGTCTGTCTTCAAACTCAGCAGATGCTACATGCTTAGATATGTCTCATAAAGACCCAAGTGTCATGGGGTTATGGGTGTTCACACACAGGAAAAAAACCAATGTAATTATATATGTCAAAAGTTCCCAAGCCCAGGGCTGTGCTCTCCACAGGCAGTTTTGCTTGAACACTTGCTTCAACAGTTTATGTGGGTATTTGAGGTTATCACATGAAGGAAGTATGTTTGAAAACCAAAGATCTGACAGTCCTGTGTTCAGGGACCTTTCATGTTGTGCAGTTTCCCAGTTATTCCAAAGGGATTTTTTGCTAGATAATGATAAACTTGAAATATTTTAAAGCAAATGCTTTCCCGGTTTGTGGAAGACCACTGTTCTTGTTTCTGTTGCTAATTTTTAAAATTGTGTGACTTGCACAGGTGTTTTTCTAACTCCTGTCCCTTAGGGTAAGTTTTGCCTCCCACTTGAAAGCGTCCCCCAAGATATAATTAGGCAACTCTTGCTTCACCTCAGGATGATGAGTCTTTGCCACACTCTTTTCTGGACTTCTCAGGTGCAACCATTTGTCCACCAGCCCCTGCATTTGTTACTCTGTGCTGCTGACTCCCATTTCACCCATTTGTCCATTCTCATTGTGTGGAGAAAGCAGCATTTGGGCCAATCCCGTTCTCCTTCCATGTATGGAGTAACCCAGCAATAAGGGAGCAATCCCTGGAAACATGCCACACGTGGTTTTACTTTCCAGCCTTGCAGTGCAAACACAATCTCCATTTCAGTTGTGATTATATTTTCATTGAGGTTTATATAAAAGGAAAATATGCCTGTTCAATGAAGCAAAGAATGAATAGCAGAACCAAGAAACAGCATTACAGCTCCCCACGATGTGAACTTCCTTTTGGAGGGTCTCTCTGCTTGAGCAACCTGAGCTCTCACAGCCTTTCTGTGTCACATGCACCCACCTCTGGCCAGCCCTGTAGGACTGGTTGACTCATCCACTGAGAACTCAGGCTCAAAGGAGCTGCAGCAGAAAGCCCAATGCCTGTGTTACAGTCCCTCTCCATTCCCTGTTCCACCACGCCAGGGATGCTCCTGGAACATGACTTGTCCCAAGCACTGCAGAACGGGGAGGGTGGGAAATACTGAGGTTTGCCTCACTGTCCAGTTGCTTGCTTAGCTAAAAGACTGGACCACTGTAATGCCCCAAGTTCATTCCTTTCCTCCCCAGGAAGTTTATCCAAGCCTGTGGAATTGCTCTGGAGCTCAACGAGCGTCTCATTAAGGAGGACCAAGTGGAGTACCACGAGGGGTTAAAGTCCAACTTCCGGGACATGGTGAAAGAGCTTTCTGACATCATCCACGAACAGGCACGTACTGCACAGCAGGAGCCCACAGAGGTGCCTCTCTGGGCTTCAAAACTAAGCTGGAAACTGGCTGAGAACTAATTGAAAGCTTTGATCACGCCTCATGTTATGTAGCTAAACATAAAAAGGCGAGTGAGCAAACGTGAAAACGAAGCTGTAGACTTGGTGCATTCCTAAATCTGTTTTCTGTTGACTGAAAGCCTCAGCCTGGTGTTGGTGTTCAGAGTGCTGCAGGGTGGAGCCTTTGCTGACACACCACTGCCTGCCACAGCCATCACAAATCCTGTGCCACGCTCTGCGTGGTGTTTTCTGCATCATGAGAGGTCACAGCTCAAAGTTCTCTGGCAAAATTTCCATTTCCTCAGTTATATCCAGCCTAAGTTATTTTTTTAAAATATGTTATTTTTCCCTTTCTTACAATTTTTGCCTAATGCCAACATGCCATTTATATGCACGTTAAAATTTGTGCTAATTTATCTGATCTGTGTTTTAATGTTTTCTTGGATCTTTCTGACAAAATAAATTTGAATAGTAGCATCAGAGAGGTGAGAGATTCAAAGAGCAGTTGCACTTCTACCTAGTATCATGCTGTGAAATTAGATGAAAACTGACTTTCTGAAGTAATCTCCATACTTCTGCTCTTTAATTTTGCCTGCATTATGAGAAAAGAAAGCTTGTTGTAGATTTATAGTGTCAAGGATATGAAGTCAGTGGTACAGACTGCGTTGTGGTCCATAGGACTTGAAATTTAGAAGAATTCTTTCAGGATCTCCCAGTTAGTCAATATACAGTCCATGTGTGACTATGAATTAAAGATGAAACATTTTAACTCTCTAAAAATGGACAGACAAATTCCACAGGCAGTTGAATGGTTGTTAACAGTAACTGAAAAATTTGCAAGTGGCAAAATAATACAACTGCACCGGGCTGGTAAATTTGTAAATTAGGTTTATTTACAATAAAATAATGCTTGGGGGAATCAGGGTCTTGTTATGGAAGAGTACAATATCATGTCAGGGAAACAGTCTCATGATTGGGATAAATTTTGCTGTAGGAGTATAAGGATGGATCCATTTGAGGGTGACTGCTACATTTCTGTTGCTTTTGTTAGATTTCCCTTCTATTCTGCTCATGACCACCATCTCTTTAGTATGCAAACCACTGATTTTGCACATTTGCCACACTAGTTTTTTGCCACTACCTACCTTGCATACTCCAGTGCTGAACTTTGCTCAGAGAAGCTTGTTCATAAGAGTTGCCACCTGCTTACTCTAAGCTTTTTGCCAGAGAACCTTTCCAAGACATTTAATTTGCATGCAGCTGCTGGAACTTTTGTGGCTTCTGAATTCTGCAATAGTCAAATCAAAAACAAATCACTCAGTCGTGCACTGCCACAGTTAAGATTATCTTAGCACAAAGGAGCATTGTTAAAGCACACTCCCTGTTACCTCAATAGATTTATCCACTGCTGGGCTGTCTCTGGTTAATGGGCAAAATATGACTGAAATGTCCAAGTGAAGGGCTCCCTGGGAAGGATATACATTTCACTTTCTTCTTGTAATAGCTCAAAAGGCAGCTCAAAAGACCATGTTTATGAACACTGTTCTTTATAGTTGCACAACATTGTGTACAACTGCTGACTTGAACTTTGCATTGCCATCAAATGACCTAATATCTAACAAATGAAACTTAATGGAATAAGTTTTCCTATTCTGCAACATTACTCAGCTAAACATAAAAAGTATAGTGCATTAACTTAGGGTTCTAATTGCTTTTCTGAATATTGTCAGTGTCCCAAAGTAAGACAGGCAGTGCCCTTCATTTGAAGTGGAAGGATAGATGGTTTATCACTGGGTCAGCCTATAACCTATTTAAGATCTTTTAAGCTAGAGAAATGTAAACACAAAAAAATTTATGAACTGCAGTTGAACAGGTCCAGGAGGTATCAGAGACTGGCAGAAAGCTGGATGTCCAGGAGCTATTGATGATGGGCAGTGATCTCAGTTTCACTAATGCAAGTTCAGACTAACTAACTCATTGACTGGTGACCCACAAGGTGAAAACAAATACACAGTCAGGTCTGGCAGTCCAGTTGGACCCTGTGCTGTCAGACTGTCCTTCAGGCTATAAAGTACAATCCTTCCACATGACACAGAGGTAGCAGTCCCTGTGGCATTTAGCTGCAAGTACTGCCTGTGCTTACAAAAGAACTTACTAGAATTCTGTTACTGCTAAGACATAATAAAAAAACTGTTATACAGAGAACTGTGTCTTCCCTACAGTGCACAGTTGTAAGAGTTGTCCAGTAATATGCAGAATACTGTATATGTTAATGCTACAGGAATTGCTAAATTACTGTTCTTTCTCATTTCTTTGTTACGCTGCCTTTGTGAAACAGCTTTGAAGACAAGGTTGGATATCTCTTTTGCATACCTTTTTAAACAGCTTGATTATAATAATGAAGTGAAGCCTTTATTGAATTGATGGTGGTTCTGTTTTGTTCAGATCTATCACGAAGACACAATGCACTCCCCCTGGATGCAGGACTCCCTTCACGTCTTCTGTGCGATCAGCGGAACCTCTGGAGATGGAAGCTACTGTTCCCTCAGACCCACTGCTGACACATAAACATATCAGTCAGATCTTACAAAGCCTTCTCAGGAATTCTTGGAACTGTATAAAGGATGTTTAAAACCATCCATGATGAGCAAAAATTCAATTGTGGAGTGGTTTGGTTTGTTTTATTCTTTTTTTCCCCCCAAAAAAGTTGCCATGCTTTCAAACAGGGTGCTTGCTTATTTTGCTGAGCAGCATTGAAAGTGCCTGGACATTGCACCACTGTGCTTGTTTTCTACTATTTTTTTTTAAGCTAAATGAATAACAGGACATGGAAAGGCAGTTACCTAAATATGTACTGAATTGCTGAATTATGAATTGAAATGATGTGTAAAGTTGTACAATGGAATATAATAAAATGTAAAACTACTTTGTAAATAGAAGGAGTGTAGAGTATATAGAAATTAGCATTATATCATATTTGCTGCTAAAAGCTTTGTTGGACAGGGAACATGAAGGAGAAATTGTAGTCACTGGTAAGAGATCTTCCTCTTCTAAAAAGTGACTTGGGCTTCAGATACAGATACTATTGCATTCAATGAGAGGAAACTTGCCCTAGTCTGGAATAACTAAAACCTAGGTCAGAAATTATAATTTTCATCTTCAGAGCAGATATTTCGAAAGTTATCTGCATGAAAGCTGAGCTTACTGTAGCTGACTGCAGTTTTGGGTAACCTTTCACAGCTGCAGGAGAGGATGGATTCTACTCACTGAGGACAAACCTGAGAGATTTGTCATTTGCTGTGAGTTTTCCTGTTTACCATTCATGGTGTCACACAAACATAAACGCTGAGTACAGCTTAAACTGAGTTGGAAATTATAAAGTGCTTTAACACCTTTCAGAGAAAGTCAAATAATCTGAGAGATTTGGTTTAAAAATTACAGCACATCAAAATAACTCATCCAAAATTGGGGGATTTGTTAGGACCATAAGACATGCATGTTCCATCCTGTTAAACAGATCTGCTTTCTGAAAGCTCATTGGTTTTGTCTGACAGGTGGTTGGAGAAAATGTATTTTCCAGTATTCTTTTATTCTTCCTTCCCCTTCCCAAAGCTTTCATACATTCTCTGTCTCTTTTTTGATATGACACTTCAGATTCAGGAAGAAGAACACAGTTCAGTAATTCTTTTACACAGCAACATTTTTAACATCCATGTTTTTCAAAATCCTGTCAATTGTAAATATGGTTCCAGTAGTTCATATGGGAAGGGTGGGGGTTTTAAGGATATGTAACAAAATGCCATAATAAAAGAACTCCAGCTGGGTATTTAGCTTGGCTGTAGTGTCTATAAAATGTTAAGATTCTAAATCTTTGTAACAAAAATTATGTTCAAATAGTAAGTAGACCACATTTCAAAATGTTTATTATGCATGATTCTAAATGCCTACAATGAATTGTCTTCTGAGAAAATAATATTGTGATCCATAAATTCACTCATTCCAAGCAAAATACAGATGTGTCTGTATAGCAAACCAGCCACATTTCTGCTTGTGTGTGCTTTCGTGCCAGACAGGCTCTAAATTTAGCATAAACAGAAAGAGGAAGAGAGACCAGTGTGTTTAAACGTGGTTAGCACCTTACTGATTGTTTTCTTTCAACAAATAGTATTTAAAAACATATATTCAGAGTTTTCCAAATTCCCTTACTAGAAGATGTGAAGCTGCTTAATAGTCAATGCAGTACAAGATATTTTGGAGCTAACTGATCTCTAAATAGCAGTACTAAAGGCATACCTTGACTACAGTCAGCAGTGATGAGATATGGACATCCAAAAGCTCTTGCACCGTAGCTCTTTTAAATACTGCAGGTAACCTAATAGTTTTCCTGGATTTTCAGTGAGATCCTTAGGCATGTTTTTTGGTGTCTTTAATGTTCTGTGATAAGATTGTTGGCTAAATTTTTTATTTTAATTCTTTACTTTTACTGGAATTCCAGTGAAATTCTTACTCATATCTTCAAAGGCCTTTAATGGTCCAAGATGAATTTTTGTCTGAACATCTCAAGTTGTTGTTGATACTGGAGTTGTCATTTCACTGTCATGTATTGGAAAGCTGTCTTGGTAATTTGGCCAAAAAAGAAGTCTTTAATACCAGTCCAATTAGGATATATAGAGTCACTGAATTTCAGAATACACACTTACTTGCAGTTTTAATGAATTACAAAAATGATATAATTTTTCTGGATTTTCTACAGAAGAAAAAAGACTGGTAACAAACCAACTTGTTTTTCCTTTATGTATTCACCAATCTAGAAGTGATGGGGAGTGGCCATTAGATATTTTACAGCTGTCTCTGGACAGTGGTGCCAAGAAGATGATCACATTTTCTCTGTCTATCCTTTTCCTATATAATTGTCCCAGTTTGAAGAAATCCTCCAGATTTTTCTTATTTCTGGCTGAAATAGCTTAATTCACAGATATACTTGGAGAGGACTATACACATGCCTGCTTTCTGGAGCTGGTACTCACACTGGGTACATCCTATTTGCTGCCTTTTTGAGAGGAATAGAAATGTTGACTCTTCATTAACACTTTTGATTTTCTTATATTGCCTAAGGAATGTCAGGAGTTTTTTGGTCTTGTAAAATTAGTGGAATTTCAAATTACATCCCAGCAGGCACCCTTTCTGTATCTCAATGTGGCTACATACACATATTTTATTTGTGTGCCTCATTATTTTTGGTGCAAAAGTGCTGTGTAACACGTCAAGTCTTCAGAATGGATGCATTGGTAATTTTGCATAAAAGGAAAAGAAACAGGATAAAGTATCTGTGAGGATTAAGAGCACTTGGCTATTCTCAGTACCAGGGTTGGTTTGCATAATGGTGTGTGTTAGAGCCAGATGGTTTGCAAATAGGACACAGAAAGCAACAAAGGATCTGCCAATATTTTATGTACAAGAATTTGCTTTTAGAGATTTATGGAGTAAGCAAAGTGTAAACATTTTATCTCTTCCTCAGCCTACTGCTTTTCTCTCTGCAGAGGGATTAGAAAGTAACATTTTAAGAAAAATAACCACACAGCTCCGTTTCCTTCCTCCAAAAAAATCTGGAATGAAGAACTTGCTGCAGCAAAGGACATATTTCTACATAGTACTTGATGTTCTAAACTTCTGGTAACAGGAATTTCCATGAGAGAGGCCAGCAAATGAAAACCACGGATGAGAGAATACCTGTAGTGTGTAACAGCTGTAGTGTTTATTTTGTTCCAGAAGACTTTTGAACATACAGAAGATGGTATTTTGATATAGAAAAGACTTTACATGAACATAAAACCTTTGTCTCAAAGTAGGTAAAATAGGTTTGTTTTCTTTCTGTAGAGACAGAATCCCATGGACTTCATGCTATGATTTGAGTAACTTGGCCCAAAAGAACTGAAGAACACAAGTGGAAATCATGGGCTCAAAAATTTTGTACAAATTAAACTGCATCTTACTCAATTTACCCACTTGAGGAGAGTAGCATGTGTTGATTTAATGTTCACTGAGCTGAGTTCTCTAATTAAACGAGGGGTTCTTCCTGGGCTGAGGAACACTGTGTACAGATAATTATTATGCAACCACAGACTGTAGTACTTAAATAATGTGCTTGTGCCAAGCAATGGTGAACCAATTGTGATATGCACATATTATTTCAGCTATGGTGGATGTAATTTACTCTCTTCTTGTGTAAACCTAACACCTGCTGTGACATATTCATAACAGGAGTGCTTTTACCCTGCCTGTTGTACCTATGTGTGTTGTATGAGCCCTGTTTAACTTTGTGTGTGTGAAAGAACAGCACCTCCCCTGTGCCTCAGTTCTTAACAGCTGCACTGGACACTGAGGGATGCACAGTGCTGCTCCAGAGCTTCCTGAGACCAACCATCCTATACTTCCCTTTTTTTCCTTTCTTTTTCTTGAATAATGAAATATTTTGACAAGAAGCCAGGGAAAAAAATCACATTGCAGTCAAGTTCAGAGGGTTTATTCCAGGTCAAAATAAAAGTCTATAAAAATAGGAAAAATAAGTGTTGCAAGGAGCATGTTTTGGCTAGGCTTTTTTTATTTATTTTTTTTCCCAGATCAGGGTGAGTGACTGGAAGCTAATAGCAGTGTGGGATTGATGGGACTAAGCCCTAGTCCACTGAGTTCCCTCTAAAGAAGATTACCATGATAAATCTTCAAACACATAAGTGCACCAAATGAAATGGTGAACAGTAAATTATTCAGCGACAAATAGAAGATGTGGATTTAGAAATCCTAGAGGAGCACAAATGTCACATCCAGCTCAGGGAAATCCCAAAACCATGATTCATCAGGAAACCAGAGACAGCCGGACACGCAAATTATCAAAAGAAACAAGATATGAATCATGAGGAAGGAAATATCCCAGCAGGTCACTCTACTTTCCTAAGGAATATCCAGTAATTTTGTGGTCAGGTTTTTGCTCTGTTCTGGAGTTACATTTTTCAGATCCAGACTTTTGCTCTTTGGCGATTTATTTATTGTTGCACTTCTTCAACTAACTCAGCTTACATGGTGGGTAGACTGATGTATATGCTCAGATCAGGCAGTTGTACCAGCTCTTTCTAGTGAAAGTCACATATAATTAATATTTACTTCACCAGAGGATCAAGGACAAACTGCTTTTTCTACTGCTGTCTTCTACCACTGAGGCTTCTGTACAGGGCTCTTGTAAGGCTTGGCCAAAGAGCTGAAGAACCAGGTTTGTGCCCTGCCTCCCTTGATGGGTAAAGGAGTTACTCCCTTGCCAAACAAATAGATGAATTATACAGATCTTGATACTTAGGGAATTGTGAGTAGAAAAGTTGATGCATGGGCTTGCAACAGAGTTTATCAGAGAGGGATGGAATATTTGCACAAACATACCTGGTTCCATGTCCACCCAAAAGTGCTCTTCAAAGGAGGTGGGTTTTATTCCACACAATTCTGATTTCTGGTGGTGCTTGGGCAGTGGTTCAGAGAGCGTTTGCAGAGTTCATGGCCATTGTGAACACGTATCTCAAAATTCCAGACGTCCCCAAAGAACACTGAGGTCGAAAAGAGAGAAGCCTCATGAGTCAGACTGGGGGTTTTTCAGCTCACCAATTTTGGGTTTTTGTGCCTCAGATCCAGCTGTCTTCTATTTGAGCCCTTTTTTGAACCGACCCCAACCACCTTCTGAAAAGCCTGTAATTATGTCAGTTGAGACCTAAAGTATTGACAGGAGGTGCTGCAAAATCCGAAATCAGAAGGAGGAATCTCACCACTGCTGTGGAGCGACCGAAGGCTCTTCTGCTCACAAAAGGGACAATTCCCCATAGTCCCATGATGCTAACTGCTCTTGGTGGAACCAGTAATCATGCAGCCACACCAGGCATCAGCACCATTTGTTAATCTGATTTAGGGAAAATGTACAGGAAAAAAATATTGGATTTTTTATTTTCTTGCATTTGCGAACTCTCTGCAGAGCCCCGCGATCGCTGCCTTTGGTTGTGTGTGTGGAAAAGGCAGGAACACACAGACAAGGGCAGGATACGATTGTAAATCTGTTTACACCAGGCACGAAGCCATACCCCGAATACTCGTTCAACAGATCATTTAAAAGATACCTCAGGTGTGTCCCTACGAGTCCCAGGCACTGCAGCTCGGGTGTGTTGGCTCCCAGGGACAGCAACGAGCACGAGATCTGCAACAGAAAGATGCAGGACAGGACTCAGTGAGATGGAGAAACGCGAAGCCTCGGGTGGGTGGCAGGGATCAAAGCCTCTGGCGCAGTTCTGAGTGCCGGGAATCGGGATGGGAATGGGACGAGCCGAGCATTCGGGGAGAAGGGAGAGAGACGGGGGAAACGCTTCGGCTGCCGACAGTGATGATGGGCAGGCAGCCAAAAGCATTGGAGTGACTGGATGCGTGCTTGGCACGGGCTCTCCCGGGAGAAGGAGTGGACAAAACAGAAAGAAGGAAGGAAAGAAAACATCAGCAAGGAAACCGAAAGCAAGAGAGAGGTTGCTTGGATCAGCTTTACCCTACAAATGTCCTCACTAGCAGGCGTAGTCCGCACTTGCCACAGGTAGTTACACAATCTGGTCTCCGTCACACAGCGTAAATGTTCCACATCCTGGAACTTTAAACCACATTTTTATTTTATTATAATTGCAGGTTTTTGAGCACTTACTAATAGCAACTGGAAATCCTATTATTTTCATAGGAATATGAAAACAAACAGGCAGAAAAGCAAAAAAGCCCAACATTAACACAGGATATCCCCACCCTACCATAAAAAGACCCACTTCCCTTTTTCTAGAAAAGCAGATGAACTCTTGCAAAACTCCTTGAGGAGCTGAGTAAATACTGAAACATTCTCTTGTCTTAGGAATAAGTAAGTTTTACTAAAAAATTTTGGTTTGTCTTGAAGCTTAGCCAAAGTTTCCTCTCTGCTGGATCTGTGCTATTTTTATACCTGTATTTGGGTGGTAACTAGGACCGAGCTTCCTAGCTACCACAAAATTCTAGTTCAGAAGGAAAAACCTTATCCCGAATATTTTATTCTCCTGAAATTTATCAAAATATCACTTATGTCATATTCCCAATTCTGTGAAAATTTTGGAACGCTAGTTGCTGCATCACACCCAGAAAAAGAGAGAGCAAAATTGCAAGTGACCATATTGTATTTGGAAGGGGCTGAAGCAGAGGGTGTTTGGGGAAGTTTGTAGAAAGCAGATATGAAAAAAAGGAACAATATGCATTTTTAGCACAGATGAAAACTATAGAAATTAGCCAAAATTTCAGGAGGCATTTCGAAAAGCAGAATTCTGCCAGGAGGTGTGAATAACTAGCTCTGACATCAAGAGAACTCCTCGGGGTGGGCTAACGTAGTTGCTGCCCTGCTGAGAGGCTGTGGGTGTCGGGGCACGGTTCAGCAGCAGTAGATCCGGTTGTAAAAGCAAAATTACTCACAAAACGAGGTCTTTGTGAGTGCGAGGGGCGCGATGTGAGTGGGACACGGAGGGCACCGGGCCAGCGGCGCCGGGCGGGCTCGGTCCCCGCGGGGCTGTGCGGGCTGGGGGAGGCACACACGGCCCGGGGAAAGGGACCGCGATGATCTCGGGCTCTTTTCCAATCTAGCTGAATTGATTGTCCGAAGTGTCTCTGTGCTGAGCGTGCGGGAGGCAGCGACGGGCGGCAGAGAGCGGAGGGCAGGGCAGGGGCGGCACACGGGGCGACAGAGGGGCGACAGCAGCGGGGAGGGGACGCTGGCAGCGCGGGGCCGGGGATGATGCGGATTGATGCCGGGGATGATGCCGGGGATGATGCGGAGATGATGCCGGGGATGATGCGGGGGTGATGCCGGGGATGATGCGGGGGGTGACG
>VZRZ01008460.1:3451086-3493287 GCA_013398175.1 Climacteris rufus | reverse complement strand
CTCTGCCCGTGCCGGCTCGGGCGGCTCGGCCGCGGGCTGGGCGCACAAGCGGTGGTGTATTTCAGTGAAATGCTTTCATTTAAGTGAAAGGCTTTCATTTTGTGTTAGAAATCGCCCGTCAGCCGTGTGCGAGGCGGTGCCCTGTGCTCTGCCGTGCCCTGCGCTGCCCCGCTGCTCACCCGGAGCGGGGATGCTTCAAACCTGCGCTGCTCTCGCAGCGAGGCAGCGTTTGACAGCGGCGGCAGAAATGGTTTCAGCTCTGTTATGGGTTCCCGGGACTGTCTGTGCCTTGAGAGCCCAAGCCGAGCGCAGCCCCGAGCTGCCGGTGCCCCCGCTGCCCGCGCCCGGCCCGGGCTGTCCCCGGTCTGGGGAGCGCGGCCGTGGGGCTGCGGGGGATCCGTGCGTGCCTGGGACGGCTCCGCAAGGACCCGGGCTGGAAGCTTCATCCTCGGCTCATGTTACCCAAAAACGCGCTTGCAAACGTTAGAGAATTGTTATTTTTCAGCTGGTTACAATTGGGTTTATAACTATGAAATCAACCTTCGGAAAATTCAGGAGGACAAAATACAAATGCGGTGTCTTTTTATTACTTTACAGCACTTACGTGGTACATGATGCAAAGGATTTGCTGATGTTTCCACATTAGGGGTTTTAGAAATAATAGGTTTTCTATGTGGGATCGCCTCAGCTGATCTCTGCTGCTTCTTTTCTTAGAAGCACCACCGTGGTTTTGCTTTTTAGGAGTGAAATAACAGCTTGCCTACATTTTGTAGTTGGTCATTGAGTTCTCCTGCCAAATTGCTGTAGAAATTTTAATAATGAAAGCATTAGACTCTGTATTTTACACAAACAAAAGTATGAAATTGGCCTAGCCTACAAATAAAAGACATTAAAGCACAAGCTTTGGAATTCTATAGATAACTGAAAACCTACCAGTTTTAAACTTTTTATGCTAATACAATTTATTGATTAATTTATAAACTTTGAATATTCATGTTTTGTGTGGCTAGAAATCTGCAAACTTAAGCACAATGGTTTCTAAGCAAACGTATTAGAAAAAATATTTAGAACTTCAGAATAGCAATCAGGGATGACACTGTAATATTATTTAATGGTTTGTGGCTATTGTTGGTAATAAAATATTCAGTTATGAAAAGATGAAATGCTTGGAGCTGTGTACTCTTGTTGAAAAAAACTTTTAGTTGAGTTTTTTTTTACATGAGGAAAAGGACTCGGTATTTGCAAACTTAATGCCCCAGTGCCGTTCCTAAAGCTTGTCTGAAGTTTTGTTAGTGAAACAGGTAATAGGCAAAGATGTTCTAGGTGAAATCTTCTTGGTGGAGATAGTATTTTTGCAAGAACAAAAATTTTTATGCACCTGATGTTAAATTTTACATCATCTGTAAAACTGAACAAACAAACAAAAATCCCACAGGTTTTAAGTATTCAAATAAACTAAGCATATTCAGACTAAATCAGTGAATCTTTGTAATTATTCTCATTTTCTGTGTGTGCATCCCTTATCTGTGCATACAGCTGGACACAGAGATGGTAATAATGTCTGATGTCTACCATTGCCTGGCCTTGAACTATGCAAAGGTCTGAGAGAACTCCAAAATTTGATGGATTCTCTTCCAGCTTTGGCTGCTCTGGCTTTCAGGAAATGTAAGATAATGGTGTCATGGATGCTTTGAGCAAAATTCTTGCTCAAGGAAGCTCTTTTGCTTCTGTCTTCCCTGTTCCTGGTGCCAGAAGAAGGAAACAGCTGCACTGTGACCTGGGTGGCACAACTGGTCTTGATGGAATTACCCTGCCTTTCTCCTAGGTGCTCTCCTAAGTGTTGGGATGGGTTGAGCTTGGTTCCCTGGGACAGCAGGACCTGCAGCAGTAGCTGATACCTGTGTGAAGTGTTTGTGAAACTGTTGAGTAACAAGAGCACTCTCTGTCCACAGACAAACAGGTGGTGGTGCCTCAGCGATGCTACCTGGAGATCCCCTGAGAAACAGTCTCACTGGCTCCTGGTTTAACGTCTTCTCCTAGTCCATGTTAGAGTAGCCCTTCAAAAAAACAAAATCCACTTTCACTTTCCTGGGGAATTCCCAATTGATGATGTTTTCTAGAATTGAGGTCTTGACACATGCTTAGTTTTTCCTGGCAGTTTTCTATCTTCTGCCTCATTTCCCTTCTTTGTTTTCTAATATGACCTTCAGTCTGTGTGATGGGCTCTTGAGTAGGTGTTGGCTCAGGAAGGGTCTGTGCACAAATGGATTTATCGCAGCCGCTGTCTCTGACTCACGGCCACGCTCTGCTTCTGTCTGGCTTGTGGAGAGGTGAAAAAAGGTACCACTGAAGTGTGCCAGCAGTAAATCACTACTTGTCCCACGCTGGTTTTGCTCACTGTGCCAGAACATAGCATTAAAAGTTTAATAGGTAATTAAAAAAGCGATGTGGTTTCCTTGTTGTTTTTAACATTCTCGCATTTGCAGTCTTTGCTTTGATTGGGCTGAGTTGTGTTTCTAATGTACAGCTGTTGCTTGCAAGATGTAATCACTTGTCTTTTTAAGGATTTCTCTTTAAAACTGCATTGATGGATAATCTTTGAGTAGAACAAGGTATTGCTCCACAAAATGTATAAACTATTTTTACTAAAGTTTCGGCGTGTGAATCATCTTCCCTCCACTATCACAAGCTTGAGTACCACAGCTGCTGTGTTGTGGAAGGCTGCAGTTTCTTAAAAATTACTTTAAAATTAATTTGTGCATATTTAAATTATTGATGGGTTGAAGTAACAAGAATAATAGAAACACTTTAGCGGGCAGTACCTTATCCGGTAGCAAATATGAGCTGATGAAGTTAAAATTGTGTTCTTTTCTGTTCAAGAGGTAAAAATCTGCCAGTATTACTAATGGTAAAAAGTGGACCAACAGGACTGTTACACTGATAACTCCTTTTTTCTAGGAGCAAAAATTCTTCCACCTCCATCCAACTTGAACTATTCATTTATCCACATTTGCACTCTGAACTGGACGTGGAACCCCCCAGAGAATGTCAGCGGTAGCTGCAACCTGGAGTATTCCAGTGACATTGTCAGTAATGAGCTTCCTGAGAACAGAAGAGTAAGTACATCACCTCTTTAAACTCTGTATTCCAGTAGATGTCTTATTGTGATAAAACTCCATGTGTGTGAGGATATATTTATAAAAATACAATTTTAATATAGCCTTTCATTCTTATCATGGGATCAAAACCTCAAAAATGAATCATACCAACATATGGGATCTTCAGATCAGAAAAATCTGTCTGTTGCTCTCTGATAACTGAGTGCTGATGGTAACACAGAAGTGCTTTAATAATAATGTGAAAAGTCTCATTTCAGTCTATGCTTATGTGGCTTTCAAGAAAAAATAAAATAACTACAGGGCAATATGCATCCTTAAGACTTAAAGGGGAATTTGCAAAGGCTGATGCCCTTTGCTTTGAACTCAGTTTAAGGAGACATGCAGATTTAGCTGTGGTTTGAAGATTGGATCTTTTGGAGGGAATGCCAGGTATTAACATTTGCCCCCTTCCTGTGCATACAGTTATTTGGGGGGGGGTCCTGCTTTGAAGACAATATGGAGAACGTTTGTTCTCTGGAACAGAAATCATAAAACTTGTTTGTTTTGGGCTTTTGTTTTTCTGTGTTAAATGGTTTTCAGCCCACATGTGCTCCTTGCTGTGGATTAGCAGCTGCTTGGTCAGGGCTGAGAGCAGCATTGCCGTGGGCCCTAGGACAAGTATTTTTACCATGTATTGCCAGTAAGATAATATATCCATAACTGCAAGTCCTGGGAATGTGCAGCCTTTGGTACATACCAGCTGTGGGGTCAGCAGCACTGCTATTTTGGATGTGGTTACAATTGATGTGTTGCCTCCTGGAGCAGTCCCTTGTTGGTGAGCCCTGTTACAGTCTTGCAGCCTGGGGCTTACAGTGGCCTCTTCATGGGGAGCACTGCATTTTATCTCACAGCTCCAGGATGTCCTAGGCATGAGTAAGGATGTGGTTTGGCCAGTGTGGATGGAGCATTGAGCAACCTGCTCTAGTGGAGGGCAGGAACTCATAACGAGGTGTTGGAACCAGGTGATCTGTGAGGTCCCTTCCAGCCCAGACTGTCGTATTATTCTGTGACTGTGGTTTTGCAAACAGCTTACTAAAGGGGTAATGTTTCATTTTTAACACTAATGATCTTCATTAGACCTTTATATGAGCCAGCTGAACCTGCTAACACAGCAGAAACCTATTTGCCTCTTTTGGTTCATGAACAAATTAACAAATAGAAAGTCTCCCTGGTTAATGAGCTGAATGAGTTTGTGGAAAGGTTTAACAGATGTCAAGGGCAACAGCAGTAAAAAAACCGAGAATCAGCAGTTTCACAGGACAGGGTGAACCAGACTGTATCATCTTGCTGCATCTTGCATTACAGTTCACAGAACCTGGTCTGTACATTTGTTTGATTTCTTTGCCTTTTTATTAGTGCAAATATTTATTCTTTATTTTTACACGAGTGGCTACAGCGTTCTTTGGCAATAACAAAGTTACTGGGTTTGTAGCCAGTTTCCAGTTAAGTAAAAGGCATCCCCCAGCCCAACAAAGGATGCTCAAGAAACTGTGTGATAAAAGTGTACATGGAAGCATGTACTTGAAAATGGAAGATCATGAACTGCTTGGGCTTGATGTGGTGTCAGTGTATTTAATAGCCATTTATGGGTTTGTTTTGATAGGCTTTTCTTTTGCTCTTTATATCCATGCAAACTCTGCTCACTGCTTTCTGTTTGTGTGGTCAAATGTTCTTTATTCTGTTGGTTGTGCACTCATGTGCGTACACAGAAAGGTGAAGGTCGGATCTGTAAGCTCCTGTTAATACAGCTCTAGCATAACCATGCTGATTTTGCATTATCCATGAAGACTTATTCTAGGATCATTTTCTCCCATGTTATGCTTATTTTTTGGTCTCTGTGTAGCCTTTGCTCATGCCTGCAGCTCACAGGAGTAAGATTAGCTTTTCTTGTGAGTTCTGACTGTGCCTGCTAAGGAAAAAGCAAAGCCAGGTATTGCTGAGGCTTCTCACATTGTCAGACGCTGATTTCATGTGGCTTTGAGCTGTAGCCTTTCTGAAAGGCTGTAATATATTCTTACAGGGGTAGGAATTCCCATGTTGAGATGGTATGACAAATGTTCTGGTTTCCTTGCCCTATCTAAACCCAGGAATGGGGCAAGAGCCACTTCCGTGTGACGGACGCGCACCTGAATGAGGAAATGCGCTTCAAAGTGAGGAGTGAGTGCAAGCAGGACAACAGCAGCGAGCCCAGCCCCTGGGTGGAGACCTCCCTTCTGCCAAAAGGTAACGCCAGCAGCACCCAGACTCCTCTTGGCCTGAGAAGACACGGCTTTTGCTCTGCTATTTTAACAAGATGTTGTAAAATACATCACAGAGAAATACCAGACGCAAGGGCCGGTTTCATTAATAGAGCTTGAACAGAATGATTATACCACATTTAAACACAACTGGGGGCTTCTGATGCTTAAAATCTTATGGGCAAGCTTGTAAAATTGAAGTGCTCTTCCAAAACAATGGTGTGGTTCCTTTCATTTCTCCCTGCTGTGTGGTGGTTGTGGGATAAGAGATAACTTAGACTTTATTAAGCCTGCTGCCTTCATGACTAACATCTAAGTCAGTTTATTTTGTGTACTTTTTCTGTATAAACAAAACTTCCTTAAATTGTCCACATAGGAAGGAGGAATCTAGCAAATTTAACAACTTGTTGAATAAGTAAGTGACTTAAATAATTGTAATAGGGTTCTGTCTTTTTCAAAAGAGATGAGTGGGGTCTACAAAGCTGTGCATAGCAAAATTAATAGAGAAAAAGTATTTTTTGTTTCTTGGCATGCAGATGTAAAAACATTAGGTAGCAGACTTTGAGGAATAATGCATTTTGCTGAATGGTTGAAGTTAGGATGTACAGCAAAGAAATAGACCTTCTTGCCTAAATGTTTGTGTCAACCCAGGAGTGTGACTCTGTGGACAAAAACCACATGTGGTTGGCAGAATCAGAGACCTTATCAAGCCTGTCTCTGTGTCTGCCAGAAGGGCTCTGGAAAATGAGGGAAACACAGCATTAGGACAGCATGTACTAAACAGGCTGGGGCTTTTAAAAGTTTGTTTGCAGATGAATTATTTCTATATACTTCTTGGAATAAGAAAACCAGTTTCATTTCCCTGTACTCTTAGTTACTAATTCAGGGATAATGCAGGCTCAGTAGTCCAAAGTAGATTTAACACACATTTTAATTTTTAGTTCATGGAGATGTTGCTACTTGTTACAAGGAAAAAATAGCCAATATAATGTAATATAGTAATACAGTATAAAGAACTTGTACCATACAGAAGTGCAAGACTGAATATGAAAGATTTTATTCCATAATTGCTCTGCCTGGGAGATACACTGACGTCTCTTTTCACAATTGCTGAGTACTCATTTGTGGTTATGTGATTTGAGTTTCCAGTATGTTGAATTTGAATGTCTAGAGGTCTATGGGTCTCAGTAAAAAAGTCAACTTACCCAGTGTTGCTTTTGTCCCTATTTAAGACCTACAGGTATTTCCATTTCATAATAGCAAGAAACTAATATTGTATCTGGAGAAGATAAAAATAGTCTGCATTTAATTGTAGTTAACACTGATGGCTGTAATAGCACTTAGCTTTGTTATAGCTTTCCCTGTAATTATCAGCTACTTTGACTCCTTTTTAAAGTAGCTCTAGATTAATGGAACAAAATATTTTACTGACTCAACACCTTGTCCGTAGCATCAGGTGACTCTGAGAGGTAATTCAGACACAGTGAAAATTGAAATTTGTTGTTGTGATTGGCTTGCATCTAGAAGTTACTGTGCTTAGATTTCAGCTATTGTAAGGTCTAAACAGCTGGAATTCAGAATTTGTTGTGCTGAGACAGACAGTGTGGTCTGAGAGGTAACCAACCCATCTTTGCCTTCCAGTTTCAGTTACGTAAACTGGAAAGTTTTGCTTCTGGAAATGGGAGAATACTTGGACAAAATAATCTTAGAGAACCTTTCCAACTTGCCCTGCAGGTATTCCAGGTACTGCTGCTGTTGACTTGAGGTGTGTTTGGCACAATTTGGAGTACATGGTTTGTACGTGGCGTCCTGGGGAGAACGCGAGCAGTGACACCAACTACGCGCTGTTCTACTGGTTCGTAGGAGCTTTTCATTCCCAACTTGAAAGTGTTTCAGGGCTAATCTTCAGTTTTACACGACACATTCCACTGGTCTGCTTCCTGTTGCTTTGAAATTTCCCAGGGTATGGTGTCCAAGTTGCTGTTCAGTCCTGTCCAACAGGAAACCATATCGCTGAAGGGTCCAGAAGCTGCAATGGCCAAGACTCTTTGGGAAGTTGATATAACTGTTTTGTGAATCACTGTCTGTTTCTGTAGCCCATTTTAACAGAACTGCTATTGCTTTCTGGTTTTTTTCTGTTTGGTCATTTGACTCAAAGAGGGAAGAATTTTGAACTAAGCTAGAGCAATGCATTAATTGTTTTCTTTGCAGTCCAATGAAATGGGCCGTTTATGTCGGGATCACTCTCTAATGTAGGTGTCAGCTCATAAACCATTGGGAAGTGGCATGAAAGCATTAATAACTCTTAGCAGTACTTTTGTTTGCATCTTCGATGTCCTAAAGAACTGATTCACCTTTGAAGTTACAAAGAACATCTTTTTATCATCATCATCATCCCCTCTGGCCAGTGGACTGCCATAAATGGTGTCTTGTTCCAGAGGAACAGACTCGTGTGAGCCAACTCTTGGCATCGGTGTCTGTACACACTCATTTATGCATGCTTCTGCACCTTGATGGGGCTTGTGAAATGCCAGATTGCCTTAGTTTCTGTAGAAATAGTGAAGTTTTCTTCTTGAAAGCCCTTTTGTAGTTTTAAATCAGCTTTCTGTCTTATAGGAACTAACTACATAAACTTTTTCCTCTTCCTCTCCAGTGCCAGTCTTGCTGGCCAGCTGTTCAGTTCAAGGCTTTTGCTCACCAAACAGCAGAAAACTTGCTGCTTTAGTTAAACTGGGGGGACTATTTTTTCCCTCTCTAGATTGTCACTCAGAGAAATTTTTTCTTTGTTAAAAGAAAAGAGCCAATGAGGCATTGAAGGTCTGAATTTCTGGGTATATGGGATTTCCCTCCCATATCAGTAGGTTCCTGTTAGTAAAAGCTGGAATAATGCTTTAGATTTCAGCTATGTTTTTTCAACCTGACCCTTAATTTTAGTGGAAGATGTAACTGAAGTGATTGCACTGCAAATCGTTTAATTCATGCTGCTTTGAAATAATAACTTTTAGATTTTAAAGCCAAAAACTAAGAAAACACTTTAATTTTAGACTGAAAGATGCATTTTCCACAATGCAGGTGAGGTAGGTTTTTTTGGTTTTGCTTTACCTGGGAGTAAAAGCTACTGGTATATTTTCATTGAGACTTGGGGAACAAAGAGAAGCAAGGAAGAGGTTTGTCTTCTTAACTTCTCTCTTGTTGGAAAGAATACTGACATTTTGAAGAGCACATCAGGTAAACTGGTGAAACTCAACTCTCAAAAGCTTCCATACTTGAGGCAGAGCTAAAGGAGATAGATCAGCTCATTCTATCAGAAGTGAAATTCAGTTGACAAAAAGTGTTTGAATTTACTTTGGTTTCTAAATATGTGTTTTTCTTGAAATTGTTTTCCCCTGTGGTTCACCCCTGTGAACCCAAGCTGATAGCAGCTGTTCTCTTCGATGCTTTGATATAAAGCAAACCTGCCTTTTTTACTTCTCCTTGACACTCTCCACAAAAATAATAATCTTTCTAAAGCTTGAGATATGTTAAAGGCTTCTTACTTTGCCTGACTTTACTTTTCTATGTGCTATAACACAGCTTTAATACAAGATACCAGTCTTTAGAATTTGTAACATGGTTTGAAAACAAGCCTTACCTTTGCTGTCCTTGTCTTCTGAGGTTTACACAAATAATTTTATTCCTACAGGTTTGATGGTTTGGAAGACCCTAAGAAGTGTAGCAACTATTCTATAAACCAAGGAATCTTTGAATGCATTTTCAATGTTACCTTCCCAAAAATCACCAGTATTTACCCAGCTATAAGTATTTTGATTAGAGATGATTCTGAAGAAATTAGACCTGTGTGTGCAAGTAAAAATCCTACCACCCTTGGTAAGTTTAACACCACATCATAAAAAAAATAATTAAAATAAGAAGTTTGGTAGGATACTCTTGTGTTTGAGGAACTAGCACCTTGTAAAGTGTGGATGAGACACTGTGATAAGATACTCTCTTCTTCTATTGACCTTTAAGCTGAAATTATATAGACAGAGTTTGTTTTCTGGGGGATGGGTGTCTGAGGGGAGGGGTAACTTTCCATTCACTTCTACTCTTATTTTTTAGTTGGATTTATTCTTTTTTGACTTTCTGGTACTAACTTTTTCCTCTTTCTGTTCTTACACAAGTGTAAGTGTAATATTTTGCAATACAGGACTGAACAAGTTTTCTAAGTGTTGAAATAGACTTTTGAACTAATTATTCCATTCTTCATTTCAGTAAAACCTGCCACACCTAGACATCTGACACTGTCAAAGATTGATGATAAAATAGAAGTAAAATGGAGTGAATCAGAAACCTTCCCAAGAAATTGTTTACATTATGAAGTTCAATGTCGCAATGGTGATTTGGACACTGGTCAGATAATTCCAGTAAGTTTTCATTATTGACTTTTTTTTTTCTATGTATCTTTTGTAGTTTATGTTGATATTCACAGCAACTCAAATACTTGCTGTTGAAAATGAGCAGTTACCTGTGCTGCATGTGAATGGGCTGGGTGCAGGAGCTGGAAGTGCTGTGTGAATGCAGGATTTCCCTCCCATACCAGTAGGTTTCTGTTAGTATACATCAAAACTCATGCAAGTCTTCTGAATCCTTCCCATCATTTGTTAGGACAGAGCACTAATGTGTAAGAGCAGTCTGATAAAGAAGGATATAGTAAATTATCAGGAAATGGTGCCTGTTTGCTTCTCAGGGTTGTGGGCGTTGGTGTCTTGGTGTTGGGTTTTCCTGTTGGTGATCTGTGTGTTGTTGACTGGTGACTGATTACTGTAAATTAAAATCAGTTGCTGGTGCACACAGGAACACAATGTTGTGCAGAAAAGCAAAGGGATAAAGACTGAGGGTGGAGGGGAAGAAAGAGTTGTGCCCTCTTAGATCCTCTGATTTTACTGTACATATAAAAAGCATTGAGTTCAGTGCCTGGATGCACTCATGCTGTCTGTGCGTAGTCAAACTGACTGCACTGTTTGATCAGAATGATAAAAGCAGCATAATGACTATCAAAAGTGGCAGTCTTGTCCTGTGGAACATATTTAGTTGTTTATTCTATCTTGAACTCGAATGCTGTTAACATTCCTCAGAAACTGGTATTTTGGGTCAAAAATAAGTGAAGTTTGATGCTATCTAGTGTGTGCTCTTCTCTGTAGAGGCATCACAGAACACTTTGGTATGGTCAAAGTTATGCTACCCTGACAAGAGGGGAATGCAGTGTAAATCACAGATGTTTCTCCAGTAGAAGAAAAAAAAAATTAAAATGTCACTATTCCAGACACTAAGTCTTAGTTTAATCATTGATGCCAAATGCTGCATAATAAATGTAGCAGTGAATAAGATTAAATCTTAGCATTGAAATCTCTGTTTAGGCAGTCTGTGCTTGTTAAATGCTTTTATGCCCTTTTATAAATGAGGTTTAAGAGTCATAAAAAGATCTTCCATCAAAACATTCAGAATACATTAGCTGCACAATGCAAATAGCCTTGTAAGTGACTGAGAATACATTGATAATGGAACAAAGCAAATTACCTTTTTTTTTTCCCTTAGTCTGAACTGAATTCTGTGTCAATTGCTGGCATTGATGCTCATAGCAAGTACACCTTCAAAGTGAGAGCAAAGCCAAAGCTTGAGTGTTACAACAGCGATTTCTATAGTGACTGGAGTGAAGAAAAGAGCATTGGTGAGAGCACTTGTCCCTGTGTTGTGTTGCACTTTACTCTTAATCTGTAAGCCATCTAATACCTTTTGTCTGCTAAATAAATGGGAGTGAAAGATCATCATCTTACAGACCTATTTAATTTTGGGTGAAAAGAGGGCAGGAGAGTTCCAGTCCTTCAGCAGCACCATCAGTCCCTGCTGTATATATTGATGGTGGTGCCATTTCTGTATCTGTGCAATGACCCCTGTTCAGTGTAGCCAGATTTTCAGCCCTGAGGCTTGCTTGTTTGCATTTTCTTGCCAAATACATCTACACTATAATCCTGTTTTTGAAAAGAGTCTGTCCTTGCCTATGAAAGTGCTAGTGTATTTGAAAAAGCATTGCGTGTATGAACAAATTAGAGAATTAATTAGTTGTCATTATTCCTAGAAAGCCTCTCAAAACATCCCAAAGTTTCTACAATTTCTGTTTTTCAGGTGAGAAGAGGGACTCTACAATCTATTTGGTTCTAATAATCACCATTCCATTAATAGTAGCAGTATCCACAATAATTCTACTAGTTTATCTGAAAAGGTAAATAACTATTTCCCTACATTTACTGCTATCTATGTCAAAAGTGAAAGTTATTTAGAACCTGTCTGTGTCAACATTCCCCTTCCCTTTTGTTTTTGGGGAGTAAAAGTAAGAAATAGGTGCAGTTGCACAGAGAAAGAAGGCTGGCTAGTGATGATAAAGCTGACTCCACAAATTCTTGTGACTGCACCCAAGCATGAATTTGAAATGGTGATTTTTAAATTAACGTATCTTTCATCTGAGTGTTTTCTTTTCAACTTCATGAAGGCTGAAGATATTAATTCTTCCACCAATTCCGGACCCTAGAGAAATTCTTAAGCGCATGTTTGGAGAGCAGAATGAGGATTCCCAGGTTAGTAAGAAGCTGTTGGGCCAGCTAATCTATTGAACTGGGATCTCTAGGCTGGCAATTTTCTTTTTCCTGTGTCTACCTTATAACCAACTGCATATAGGTAAGTATATAATGGAGATTAAGTATTTACAATACTAGGAATTGTTCAGAAACAATTACCCAAAACTTAGATCTTCCCCCCACTGCCCCCCAGCTGCATGTACTTTCCTAGATAGATTAGTAGAATTGCATTATTCTGTTACTTCAGACTGCTAGTCCCTTAGATTTGTTTTGGGTTGGGGTTTTTGGTTGGCACTTTTCTGACTGTCAGGATTCTTTTGCTGTGTGGGTTTTTGTTTGAGGATTTTTTTGTTTGTTTTTGCAACTCCACTGACTTCTGCTCAAAATATTCTCTTTTTCCGCTACTCAGTCGTATTTGCAATGCTAAATGAAGCTATTTGTTTAACTTCCAGAAGCTTATATTTTTAGCACTCTCACATTTATCATAGTCAATTAACTATGAAGTAAATCAGACATAAGCTTTTCACTGGCAACAGAACAAAACTAGCTGTAGTTGTTTCAAGCTTTGCTTGATGAAAATCTTGCTATGGTGCCTTATTTGGGGGAAAATAAACATAGTACCAATTATGGAAACATGTTTCTAAATAAAATCTCTCTCAGTAGCCCTTTGTAAGAATCCTAAGGGAAGTACACTGACAAGCCCCAATTCAAACCTCAGCATGAGGTGGTGTGTGTTGTTCTCCAAGATGGGACTCCTGGCCACAGGGCCAATGCTGTGGTAGCTGTTACATTTTATTGTGCTTTGACAAGTGCTTTGTTACTGCCCCAAGTAATTGTCTCTGTGTGCACAGTGAAAACTCTACAAAGTGTGTACATGCTCAGTTCTCCATCCCCCTGCCTGAGCTTCACCCAGTGGCTGTAGTTGGAACCACTCTTCAGGTGGGGACCAACTTTCAGGTGGGGGTCTCTCTTCTCCAAAGAGGACATCTCTTCTGTCAGCCAGGCCTAAGCCATGTCTCTGAAAAGCACAATTTGTTACCCAGCTACCTTGGCTTTCCACCATAATACAGGGTATTTGTTGTGGAACAGGGTCTGTCTTATTGGTCTGAAAAAGCAACACTGCAAATACTATTAACAATATTGTTTCTCTCTTTCAGAGCTCTGCAAAGGATGATCCCATGAATGCTTATGACAGGTTAATTATAGAAGAAGACATTCATTTTTTAACAGAAATTTCAGAGAGCACTAATTCTGAAAAAGAAAACAGATAAACTCTGCTTTATTAATGAAAGAGGAGGAAGCTCATTCCTGCTCCCATACCTCAGGTGACTGTAGATGTGAAGAGGCCTGTGAGACATTGACCAACTTTCACCTCACTGATCCTTTTCTGGTGCACAGAAGATGCATCACTGACAGTGGCCATTCTTCCATCTCTGCCAGAAATACTCAGCCGAGCTCTCTCAGGAGGAGCATGTACATAATTCCATGTGCCTGCATTGTGGGTTCTCTGTCCTGGCTTCAGCCACCTCTGCCCTGTTACTTGTCACTTGCACTTGTGTTTGTGCCTCACGGGGTTTTTTTGGAGCAAGCACTGTGACTTCCCTGAAGTATTTGGCTCTGTTTTGAGTAGGTGAGGTGAGGCTCGTTTACACAGATGGCTCAGTGGTGCTGCCACGTGGAGCTGCTGCCAGTGGGGTGGCAGAGTGGGGACTCTCTGTGGATGGCCCTTTGTGTGTGCCTGGGCTGGGCACTTATGGACTGACCTTGTGCTTCTGATTGATGTGCATCAGCTGTGGCCTGGTCAAATCCCTCACAAGAGGGTGTTTTCTTCTTTGAAAATGTATATGAAAAGCTGCTCTGCTTCCTAGCTGGTATCCAGAGTATTCATAGAAAAGGCTTAATTTTGTTACCCTTTCAATTGCCTGTCCTCAGATGCCTTGCTTTCATGGACTTCTTGGGTTAATTGCACTTTGTTTAGAATGATGTATAGAGTTTTTTACTTGTGCTGTACAGTGCCAGATAATGGTATTGAGTCTCACCAGACTGTGATTCTACTTTGGCCATATTGGCCTGAAAACACCTGGTTCTTAGAAGCTAAGTCATCCTGAGTCTGTCCAGCAAAAATACCAGGCTGGATGCATGAGTCTAAGGAGCTGTGGTCAAATTGATTAACAAATGTTAAACCACTGAAACTGAACTAATTCAAAGGCTTCAAGATGCATCCTGACTGCCAAGTTGATGGATCTGGGGGAAGAGGGGATGACAACCTTGGCCTGTTTCCTAAGAGATAAGTTTTGTTCTTTCTATAGTGATGAGACTGCTTTGAGCTTCCCTTATAGGACTTAGCAATATAAAACAAGGTGCTGATTTGACTTTTTAAAGAAAGTTTCTTCTATATTTGACTGCAACAAGGGGTTTTGTCACTGTTTTGTTCATTCTTGGATGGGTTTTTGGTTTTTTTTTTTGAGGGTGCTCTACCCAGCAAAGCTCAACAGATGTTTTCTGGCACAACTGTGACATTTTCCTGCTCTGAATTCTGAGCACCAGTTTCTACCCTGTGCTGCAAGTGTGGTACCTTGATTGTGCTGGAAGAAGAAGGTAATGGGGCGAAAGGGATCCATGGAGGCCCTTTGTGGTTAGTGCTCAGGGATTTCCTGCTCCTTCCAGCTAGGTGCAGATGTAAGTCAAGGACATAGTCTTAGCAAACTGGGAAGAGATCCCCTGATAAGTTAGCTAGGAGCAAACTTTATAGCCACTAAACTTTTAAAGTCCATCCCTGTCTTCAAACTCCATTCAAACAAAAATGTGAAACTAAATGCTGTACTTTTAGAGCATGTTGTTCTGCAAGAAATAGAACAAGTGCAACAAGCTTTTCAGCTGCAAATATGCATCCTTTATGCACTTAATGTATTGCCTTCTTTTCAATAAATCCAGTTATTTCCCCAGTCCCCACTAAGCCTCTCAAATAGACATTTTCTTCCTCACCTCTCATCTACCTTTTGTTGGTAGAAAAGGGAGGAGAAATATGGCAGAAGTAGCAGACCCCTTATGGGCATGTATCTTTTACCTACAATCAGGCTAAAAGGATCCCAACTTTATAAAAATTGATAAATGAGACAAAATGAAAATAAAGCCTCAGGGATTTCAGTGAGATAAAACTCAGGTTATACAAAGTCAGCTAGCAGCACTATCTGAAATTCCAGAAATAAAGGAATCACATGAGGGAAAGAGTAAATTCCTGTGCCACCTTCATTCCCTCTGCCCTACAATTTATAGTGATACAAATATCTTCAATCTACCTCATCTAGAGTGTTGCTCAACACAGACCACTAGACAAACAGAAATGTATGATTTCAAGATAAGCAAGCATAACTGTGTAATGTAAAGTTTTGTGGCTTTCAGCACAGTAATCTAGGAAAATTGGTACTTTGCCCTCAATTCTTTGACTTTTGTACTGGTGTTTATGGTAAACCCAAAATTTCTTTCCTTTGGAAAAAAAAACCCAAAACAACAAAAAACCCCCCAAACAAATCCATAAAGCNGGGGGGGGGGAATAAGAAAAAACAGATGGAAGGTGTTAGGCCAAGAGGAAGATTTAAATGCAAAGGATGGTTTAGATCACTATATAGAAAGGTTTTGCATAACTCTCTTGATTAAGAGTAGTTGACATACTTCCTAATGGATTAATTTGTTGGGCCGTGTTTCAGCATGTAAAGCAGGTGTCTGAATATAAGTTCACCTTTAACATGTTTTTTTTTAAGGTAAGAGGTTTTTTAGCTTGAAATTTTCCAAATTTTGCTATAATTTGTTTGGTTTTTTTTCTTCCTTGCAGTTACTTGATCTGTAAACTTGTTCAAAGAGTGAATAAAATGTTTGAATGTTTTTCAATGTAATGGCATGGCATTCTGTTATTGGGTGGGGAGATGAACAGAGACCAAAGAGATGGGATTTTAATGAGAAACCATGTTTGAGGCATGCAGAACCCTTTGCCCTTTTCCCTTTCAAAAGTGAACTCTGCCCACGCACTGAGTGTGGATGGAATACAATGAGCACATTTTTTGGCTGGAGTTATGGGAACGAGATGGAGCAGAGCACAAGGCTTGGGCTCTCACCCTCTCTACTCAAGGCTACTCTATTTTGTGACATTGGCATGTTTTTTTAATGCTGTAAGGACTTAATAAACCATCAAACTGGAATTTGACTGGGATTGTTGCAGCCTTCCCAAATGTAGCTCCAATGTTTTATGTCTTTGTTAGCTGCTATTGAAAATGCCAGGTTGCTAAACTGATGAAAGCCATTACCTTGGCACTTCGACCCAAATGTGTTCAAGTGCCAAATAAACACATTAGCAGAGGCTTCTTGGAAAGATTCAGAGAGAGAATACTTTGTTCCCTTCAGTTCAGTGAGCAGATCATTCAGAATTCAGACATAAGCCATGACATTAAAAAGCAAGGCTTTTGGATTTCTATTTCACAGTTCTACAGTTTTGGTGGTAATAATGACTAACAATGGTTTCAATCGCTCCCTGTAAAGTGACCTTTTCCTATTTTAATAGAAAAATTGAATGAATTTCTGTATTTTAATTTAGTTCAATTAAGGAGAGCCATGACACAGTTGAACAGCTTTAAAGGAGCCAAAGAGGAACACACCAAAGTGTAAGTCATGGTGTTTCAGTGCTTACTGGGTAGAACTATTCACAGGTTGGGTATTTCCATTCACTGGAAAGTATTCAATAATATTAATTCTGAGCTGGAACTTCAAATACTCAGAATTTCCCCTGGAAGGGAAATTTTTTTTTTTTTTTTTTTTCATTATTTAAAAAAAAAGAACAGAATGAATTTTTTGTTTTGGAGGGTTTTCCCCTCACCCAAGTAAGAACAGGAGGTAGGTGGGTAGCAGAGTGGAAGTCCAGATATGGTCAAGGCATTGCAGAAACCTCCCTCCTCTCTTCTCTCACTGCAGTGCCAGGGTTGGGCAGCAGCTGAGATCTACAGATCCTGGAACAGGCAAGGTGGGGCTGGGAGGAGCAGATCTGCTGGGTTACTGAAGGTTCATCAAGATGGTTCCCAAATACTTCAGTTTTATTCAATATTTGCAAAATATGTTTTACAGGAGCAAGCCACATGGGTTGCATTGCCAGCTGTAGAAATGCAGCATCGCAATCATACTGAAAATCCAAATGCAAAATCAGATTAAAATCTCTCTGTTTGGATGAGCTTCCTGCAAGCTCTGTTGAATCAAGGTGCTAGCAGGAGTTACAGATCACTTGATGTAACTAAATCCATGTTGTTACCACAGCAAAGCAATGTGGGTTTGGGTGGGTGGCATGGGAGAGAAACTTTCTCTCAGGTCCGGAAACTCTGCCTCAGGTTTGTAATGTGTAAGAGCTTGAAATGTTGTTGATGACTTACAGGGGGTTTTTTGGGTTGTTTTTTTCAATCTGTTTTCCAGCTATGCTGGTTAAGTTAATGAAATCCTTTCTCTTTGCATGTAAACCTTGTGGTGTTTATCACTGAGACATCCCTTCTGTGGCCATTCTCTGATTATTGCCAGGCAGTCTGCTGAAGGTAATAATTCAGTGGGGAAAGATGATTGCTGCTGTCACCACAGAGCTGAAAACCAGCCACTGTATTCTAGTAATAGTCTCTGCTCCTTGTTTGGCTTTTGCCAAGATACTGCAATTCTTTTAATGACTCTTGCACAAAGCATCTACAAAGATACTTTCCAGTTAACCAGTGCTTCCAGTAACCGTTCTCTTAGCATGTTACATCAGTTTTGCTCTATCTAATTTGGCCCAAATTGCTAAAATGGACTTGGCTATGTGCATGATGATTTTGAAAGCTTAGTGAGAAAGAGGTTTTGTTAAGCTCAGGCAAGTGTCACTTTTGGAAAAAGGCAAAATTTATAAAACTAGATCAAATGTTAGGAGTAGCCTGAACCAGGACTGAAGCCAATGCTTTAAAAGCAGAGTTGCTGCTACATTTTCTGTGCTAAAAAACCCAAAAAAACCCAACTAAATATGTGCTCTGTGGTAGGAAAAAAATGGGTTGTGCAATAGGCATGCTTTCCTAGTGATCTACTGAAATTGGTATCAGCAATTTCTGTCTCAGACTTGTCTGCTCTGAAACACCAGAACTGAGCTGTGTTTAAGGCACTTAGCTACATCATTGCCACTTCACCTGTTTAGTTGTAGAATTAGAAACAAAATCTACTGATTTTCTTATTTTTTTTAAATGGCAGAGAGCACCAAAATTATTTAGTTTTGCCTGTTGGAGCCTTTCTCCCTCCTGCACTTCAAAGCCTCTTAGCCTCACTAGTTTCTTTCCTTCACACAAAATGTCAGTGTGGAAACTTCTAAAATGCCAGCAAGGTGCTCTTGAAAGGTGTCAAATGTCAAAATCAGCACAGGGGAAGCTATTCAGGGTATGGCTGTTTCGTTTTAATGTCAGGCCCTATCATATTCTAGGAGCATATTCAGCTGTAACAACCTTAACTATGTTGGCAGGTACTAAGGCTGAGATATTAATTGACATTTTTCCACAGCTGACTTTCATAGCGCTTTTCTTGCATACAAGACTTTGTGACTTGTTTTCCTAGGAGGTCTAAGAGGTAGAAAAGCTGGCAATGTACCAGGCACAGAGAGACCATGGCATCTGCCTTTGTGGGACTTCAGGGACTGTGAGCTTGGTTTGAAAAGACTTGGCCATGTGTAACATTAATTCTTTTGCCTATGAGCCGTATGTAATATTATATTGATCATTTATTAAAGCTTAGGTAGGACAGGAAGAGTGGTCAGGACACCCCCCTGCCATGTTTTCTTCTGCAGCGTGGTGCCACAACAGAGCACTCTTGGTTTGTCCAACTTGTAAAAACACTCTGGCTCAGGAGTCTCCCACATGTTTTGTCTCACTGCTGTTTTCTCCTTAATTCAAAAACTCCCCCACCAACTGACCTGAGCTGATTTTTACTGCAAATTTTTACTTCTCCTCTGTCCTCCCTCGTTAGGTACAAGCTGTTCTTGATGGTGGTAAAAATGCAAAGGCATTAAAACAAGATGGTTTTACTTTGTTCCAGAGATTCTTTAGGGATAAAAATTGGACAAAATGGACCAGTAATTTCTTATATGCTTCCTTTCTGAAGACAACATTTGTCCTTCAGTTTTTAAAGACTTCTGTTTTCTAGAGCTCAAAGAGAACTGCCCACACTCCAGGCTCTATCAGTGTTTAGATCATTATGTGCTGTGGGATTAATAAGGCCCTGCCCACCTGAAGACATCCACTTGATCTGATTGTTCTCCAGCCTGTTTGTCTGAATGGATTTGCTTGTTGGATTTGCTCTGGTTACCAATCATCCTTTTTGAAAAGACTTAAAACAGGAGAAAAATGGACTGCACCAAGCTCCCCAGCAGCTCGTTCTGACCTTTCCCATCTGGTCTTGAGCCTGCACTTCATCTTCCTTCAGCCTGTAGAGTATTCAAAGACTCTCTTCCAGTCTGGTTTGTGCCCTGTTAGTCAGGACTTGATTTAGGCTGTTGCTTCTGGCCCTCAGCCCTGTCGGAAGCCGCGGTTCAGGGCCCCAGTCCCAGTGGGTGAGGGCTGGAGGGCAGAGAAAGGGCATGTGCAGGGCAAATAAAAGTCATCAGTACTCACCAGATGGTGACCACAGATCACAGCACAGACAAAACAGGCTTTATTGGTAACTGCCTGCCAAGCCAGGCTCTTCCTCTGTCCTCATTTCTCTAC
Source organism: Climacteris rufus (assembly GCA_013398175.1). Taxonomy (NCBI): domain Eukaryota; kingdom Metazoa; phylum Chordata; class Aves; order Passeriformes; family Climacteridae; genus Climacteris; species Climacteris rufus. Next base: position 3,473,539 of record VZRZ01008460.1, on the reverse strand, counting down.
CAAATATGATACAAGTGCCTGCTGGGACTGTGGGGAGGCAGAGCCCTGCCAGCTGCTCCCCAAGCCCTGTCCAACATGCAGATTTCTCCTACCCACAGCCCAAGAATTCAGGAGTCTGTCACGCTCATCCAAGTGGGGAAGCCATACAGCAGCTCCTCTTGCTGTGCCTGGGTTGTGTAGTGTTCATTTTATTCACACAACTTCCAGAGCTGTGACCAGAGCCAGCAGCTGGGTAGGCCATGAGATTTGTGGATGGCAGTAGCACTGGCTTCAGAGGGTGTCTCCTCGGGTGACAGAGGTGTGGTCTGCAGAGCCTGGAGCTGATTCAGCTGCTGTACAGAGTTCCTTCCTCTCAAGGAACTGTAACACCCTGCCTGGCAGTGGGAAATGTAATTTCCCACTAGGGGGAGGAAGTAGCCATGAGCTTTGTCACTAGTGCAGAGCAGGTCTCCTCCAAGCTCTTTCCCTTCCTGCAGGTTCATGCAGACAACCCAAGAAGGGTTGTGATGCCAGCAGATCCAGAGCACAAGTAGCTGTGGCATTTCCAGCCCCCCCCTTCAGCTGAGAAGCAGCCAAGGAACAGCTTCCTGTCTTGCTCTGCCCAGCCTGGAGCTCAGCCCCAGTCCCAGGGCACGTGGGGGTGAAAGGACAAACAGCCACCCTTCTCCCTGTTTTCCTACACCAGCCATCCTGCACACGGTGTTGAAAGCCAGGAGAAAGTTGGTGGCACAGATGTTCTCCTTTAAAGTTTCTTGAAAAGAGTAAACATGACTGTGAAGAAGATTCTTGGAAAACTCAAACAACTTTCAAGAAGTAAAAGGAAAGAAAATTTCCAAAATGTTTGCATATATTAATTCATTTATTTATAGTCTCCACTTTTCAGTGTCACACACATTCTACATCACATTAATTAAGAATTAATCTCTATGATCTATGACTTAGCAACTTTTATGCACTCAAAAGTACCACTACCTCCATATGCTCTACCTTCCTCCATTCTTCTTTGAAATTAATGCTGGAAATGCAAGAAACATGCAAATAAAAGATTTTAGAGTACAGTTCTTTGGTCAGATACAACTTCCACAGTTAGGGAATGTGCTTTGAGTATACTACCCTCAGCAACAGCAATACACAGCAGCAGGAAAGGTGATTCCTATGACGTTGCAGGAGTAATGACTCTGTCTTAGCTTAACATGGCAAAACCAGCATGTTTTGCCATGACTCAAGATCAAAAATAGGTTGGTTTCACTCTTGTGTTAATAAACACCAAGTGAAATAGAACAGCAAGTGGTTTCTTTGCAGGGAGGACCTTTGCTCCAGTCTGACAGTGCTGGATTGGCAGGGAGGAGGGAGGCAGGCAGAGTGGTGGAGTCACAGTAACACTGCAGCACTTCTGCCACTGAACTCCACATGTTAAGTTCAGTGTTACTTTATCGATCCACAGAGTAGTACAATTCCAAGTCTGCTACAGGCATTGGATACTCTCCAGCTACACATAGAAAGCCTGTGATTCCAACATTGGCACCTCATTCTGCAGGGGTAAATATCTCTCCTTCCCAGCTTCTGCCATGAAAAACTTCAAAACTTGTCTAAAATAAAATTATATCCTTTAACATTTTAAAGGCGTTATCTATATTCCACATCATTCTGATATTTCTTTTAGAGTTAGAAAGTCCTAACATAGAGGATGAAACTATTAATGCTCTATGTTTAAAGTGTACTAAGCAGTGCAATGCCACAAACAGCCTTTGCTGCATTTCTGTGGGATGGGATGGAGGGAAGTGGCTGGACCATCTCAACAAGGTGGCTTTGTGACAATGTTAACCACACCCATCCTTTTGTACAAAGATAGTTTCTTTAAAAATTGCTTTAAAAAAGAACAGTTTTATTAACATGAGACTTCGATCTGAAGTATATGTACATAAAAAACACTGGCTGACACAGTCAGCATGGCTCAGTTTAGAACATGAAGTGCTGTGTGACTCTCGCTCCAGAGCAATGGCCTCTCATCTTCACACACCCACAAGCAACACAACGACACAACTAACACTGAAAGCAACACCCTGCTCTTCTTGCACTGGTATGTGTTCATTTTGCCTTCTGTGGGTACTCTGAAAGGCCTGAGTTGACCAACACTGCTCCAGAACTAATACTTATGAGTCATATAAAACAGACAGATACAATACGTAGTCACATTTAATTGTCTTTCAGTCCCTGTGCAATTTAAGTTAAACTATTTTCCTTAACACATTTTTAAATTGTAAACTTCACTAGAAAGATGTAATAATTTTATCCATTTCAAGACTTTTTATCTGAAGTTGCCTGTGTATGTAACAAAATAAATTACATTTCTCCATCAAATTACCATTAACTGAAGATAAGGGCACAGACTTTAAGTACTTAAGGACAAAGTCCACTGTCCCCAAGGCAGACAAGTCAGCTACTAGTTGAAAGAGACAATCTCTAATTACCAACAGGCTGCTAAAATGTGCCTAAGAATACATCTGTTCCTATAAATTAACTCTGTGGGCTTCAGTCAATAATGGTACAATTTAACTGGCAAGTTTTCATGATGCAGTAATTTCTTCTCAAAGAACTGAACTGAGACCAGCATTTCAAATGAACAATTGTCAAATTGCAATGAGCTCCTGCTTGAAAATCCAGTTCTTGAAATTATTTGAGGCTGTTTAACATGGGAGAAAAACGTGCTACTTGATTCTGGATCAGTTGCTCCTTAGTACAGGCAAAAAATTGGAAGAATTTTCCATTCTTTTGCTCATGTGGAAGTAGCAGCTTCTCAGAGTTGCTGAACTCCTTCATGTACTCAGAACACACCTAAAAATGGTGTGACAAACTGTGGATCCTGCCTTACTGAGCATTTCTTAAAGCCAGTTTTTCTCTTGCAAAGCTAGAAGCAAGTTCAACTAAAACACTTCATTACTCTTACTAATGAATAAAGTATGTTAAAAATACCTAGCACTCTATGAAGAGAAGCAGACATAAAAACACAGCACCTGACCTTGCTCAGGTGAAAAGAACTGAAAGTTCTTGGATCACAGTTCTAAAGGCACCATGGTATTTAATCCCTTTTACATCAAGCTTCAAGCCTAAAGAGCAGTTAGGATCATTACAAAACATCAGAACTCTAATCCTCAAAATTATTCTAATTTCCAGCCTAAATTTATATCACAGCCAGTTAATTCTTTCGCAAACACTGCCTTAAATATTAAGAAAGCTTGCCTCTCTTCTCAGTTCTCATACCTTTCCTGTGTATGTATGTGCACAGGCAAAGAAATACAGCTGACAATCACTTTTCCTCCTTGGTATGCTGCCAAATGTTCAGCTCACTGCATTGCCTATTCATCCTTCTTGAACATAAGTGACCAAGACATTGTCTAATCTGTTTCAAGACTGAAAAATAAAGGCAACAATTGTCCTTCCCAGTTACATGGATGACCATTACAACTGCCCTATGAATCATAATTTTATACTTATGTCTGCTAGTTCTAGAAAAGTGCAATGTGTAGAGGGTGCATTCAAGTTACAGCAATTTTATTTCCCTCCTTTTAAGCAAAGTAAATTTGAAAAATAAATTATTAAATTACACTGGATCTAGCACAGCTGGTTCCATTGTCTTGTAGATTTTGCTCAGAAAGACTTCCACCTTATCATCACCCAAGTGACACATGTCCAAGATGCAGATGACATGTTTGCCATCAAGGTCCTTCACTGCTTCTACAATTTCATCTAGAAGTTAAGAAGAGGTGGTGTTAAAAGATATTTACTGTATACTCTGTATACATCATGAAGGTATACTGAATTGATACTGTTTTCCATACAGTAATGTCCATATGTTCAACATTCTTTCAGTGAAAAATTTTAATAGTAAATTAAATCACTAGAAATGACAGCATCAGAATTAGATATGAGTCTGTGGTTTGGATAGTAAAATACTGTCTTCAGAGGATGAGAACAGCTCCAGCAAAAACTGCCTTGAAAAGTCAGTATTACATCAATTTACTGTGGCTATGACACAGAATTCACATCTCTCACTGAAGAGGTCAACAATGTCTGACCTACTCCAGAGATTTCTACAGAGGATTAACTCTTGCACTGAGATATAAACCAAGAAACGATAAATGAGTAATGTAGTGAAAGCCACTCTCACCTGAGAGAGAAAATGTGTCATGAAGCCTTCTACTGCTAGTGGCCTTCTGCTGACATGCAGAGATGCAACTCAAACAAGACAGTAATGTGTCATTCTGAATGTCTTCCAGCTGAAATAGGTGGGGGTGGTCAGGGTGAAACAGGGGCAGAAAAGCAACATCTATTGCTATGTCATGGTTTACACCTGTTAAAGAAAAATATTTTATGTTAGCAGAAACTTCATATTCAACCCATTAGCAACCCTGTGCACCATTTATCTTTTTTAAAAACAAACAATTGTACTGATTTTTATTTAGATGTTTTCATCCATTAGTTAATAACTAATGTATAAAAATACATTTCTAGATATAATTATACACAAGCACATTCAAACTGATATGATGTTATCACATACTGTAGTTTAAGGCTAACAATGCTGTTAGTTCAGAAACATTAAACCAGCACTGGATGCCATTTAATCCTCCTTTTAGCTTTCTCTGCAAAGGCAGAGAAATTAGCTGTACATTACATTACAAGAAATTAGCTGTACAACCAAGTGAATCTATGCAGTGTGCTGTGGAGAGCTATTTTCATCTGGAATATCATTTTGTCAGTCCCAGGATTCTAATGACTGTAAATATTCAAATATCTTCTCTGCAAATCTCCATTAGCAAATAATGGAAACTTTTAAATTATGGCAACTTAAACATGAATATTAAGCAAGGCAATTTCTGTCTCCTTTTAATGGGAGAACAAACCCAAACAGATTAATAACCCACAATAATGCTAGCAAAACAGAAACACATCAACTTGAATATTTATATTTTAATAAACAGAGATCAATCAACTGACACTGTGTTAACCAGAAGCAGCAGGGAGCAGTTAATGAGCATGGCTAAAATACAGCCCTTCATTTTCTACCATGGAAGGAAGGCACTTCAGGAGCAGCAATACTCAAAAAACCAACTCAGTGAGAATAAAGCTGAAAAGAAGCATTTGTAATTGTCCTTTTCCCTTTAAGAACACTAACTTGTTTCTGACAAACATGTCTCCAGCAAAAAGTCAGCTGACAAGTGCAACTGAATAATTTGCCTGATTATGTCAGCCTGGTTGAAATAGTAAGCAGGACCTACTTCTAACTTAAATAATAGCTTAAGGACTACACACACACATTCTCCAAATGACACACATAAAACTATACAAAAAACTGAAATTATATGAAAAGTGATACTAGGTATTTTTAACAAGAATTACAGCTTTTTAGTAAAAAAGTTACCCTAAATGAAGACTCTAGAAAAAATCTACAATGTCAACAATTTTTCAAACTTCAGGAAATACTCAAAATCAACTAATTTCCTTTAGAGAAATCCATTCAGTTTCTGATGAACTTATATTGCTCTTGCTTAACCTTTTTTACAAAACAAGCTACTTACCCAGAACTGTCACTTCAAAATACCCAAAGCCATTAGCACTTTTAAACTCACTGATGTTTTTATCTGTCCTGGCTTCTATTGGCTGGTGCACTGCTGCATACAGGTTGTACCGTTGCATAAGTAACTCTTTGTGCACATAATCAAATTTACATGGGATGCTTTCTGGGAAAATTTTGCTGTGATGCAAATAATTCATTAATTTGTCTTTCACTTTTTCCCACAGGTCACTCTCCCAGGAATCACAAGTCCTTCCAGTCTCTGCAGTCTCAGGTGGTTCACTCATTCCTTCTTGGTCTATTATAAGCACAGAAAATATTTAGTTGCTTACAGGCTTCTGTAATTGTATCTCTGCTAGATAAGAAATAATTTTCATTAGAACATACGAGTTATGAAGACATGGCAGAATGCTGGAAACACAACACAATGAATTAAACTAGGGTTGGAATGTGAGTAAACTGGCAACCTTAGAGGCCAGACTTGTAGTAAAAAGACTTATTTCAACACATGAAAAGCATCATCATGGCTTGTTTTTGGAGAACATACAACTTGTTTATTAAACAGACAGAAACCAGAAACCCAAGTTTAAAATGGGTACAAGTGAATCACAGGATTATTTCAGTTGGAAAAGAGGTTATCTTACAGCACAGACTGCAATCTTTCACTCCTCCTTTGTACCTCTTGCAAAAAATAGTATCTGAAGTAAATTAAATTCCAGTGAGTGAACCTTATCCCAAAACTGCTTCTGCCTCCCCAAGATATTTTAACATTAAAAAAAAAAATTCATTATGGTTTGGTTATTTCTGTTTTCTCTTTTTGCCACACAATGACTATTCAGAACTGTTATTTTAATGCAAGCTGCTATGAAATGCAGCTGCTAAGAGACAAAAGTGTCACCACTGCTAAGACATAGTTATAAAAGGAGGGGGGAGAAAATTTTCATGTTCCCATAAATAGCTTCTAAAGGTAGCTCAGGGCAGCTTCCCTTGCTGGTATTTAGAGAAGTAAAGCTCTGCCTTGGACCACTGTTACAATGCAACACACTTTCCCATTTTTACTTTAAAAAGTAATTTTTTTCCTCCAAAATTTTCTCATCATCTGTAATTATTACTGCTTTAAAGCAGCACAGTGGAGTAGATTATCATCAACAGGCTACCAAGACAACCTATCACAGTCATTACAAAATTAAGATGAACCACTGCCTTGCAAAAATAAAAGGGCCAAGAGAAAATGTGAAGTCTTATGCTATAAAGTGCTTCTGAGGTACTAAACTCACTTAAATCTTGTATAGAGATACTGAGAATTTGTTGTCCATACTGGGACACAGAGCAATGCTGTCCTTGCAGCCATCCCTCAGAAGAATCAGGGATGACTGAGCAGAATGACATTGATGATACCTTGCTACACTGGTTCCCCAGAGGCTGATGTAGCCAGATGTACAGAAAACCGTCTTAACAAAGGTTATAAGAATATCTTTGTTGTCTGTTTTGGACCTGAAGAAAAGAAGTAGTCGTAAGCCTCCTAAGGTTAATATAACAACTATTTGCAACATACCTGTGCAGTACTGCAAACTGTCTGATACAGCCTGTTCGTTTTTATCTTGCACAGCATGTTCATGTTGATATTCACCCAAGCTATAAAAAGAAAGTTATAGCGTGTATACATATTTATATATTTTAAACTTACTTAACCTCAAAGTCTATGCAGCAAAAATTAAACCTTGACATATTTCTAGTGATAAACGATACAAGCTTGAATGAATGAGCTGATTCCTTATTGTGAGCATTATAGAGAGCAACTCAACACAATGAGACCTACTCTGCTCAGTGGAAGAGCTCGGCAGAGCTCAGGAGAAGCCCCGCGGGATCGCTGGGCTGTGGGAGGTGGATGGGTTGGGTTTGACACCCACAGCGCGGTGTTTGTTGCCCTCTACCGGGCACCGCGGCCCAAGAGCGCAGATCCCAATCCCGGTGCTCCGCACGCCGCTGCCCTGCCCTGTCAGCCCCTTCAGCGCTCACAGACAGCACCGCTGCATCCCTGTCACCGCTCCGGAACACAAACCCACAGAAATTCCAAATCTCTATGTTCCTGCCCTGTTGTAATAAGCACTTCAGTAAGGCAAACTAGGTTTTTGTTATACTTTCTTTTTTTAACCACAAAGTTTTGAATTAATGGTAAGAAACGACTCTTTATCAATCTCCAATAAATTTCCTAGCATATTATGCAGAAGAAAAATGTAAGAGGCACTGTGCAACTAAACATGGTAAAATAAACTCTTAGGCCCATTTATTCCTTTCTTCTTTGATTCATTCCTCTTATTATAATAAACTCACCATGATGTCTGAAAAAACTTAGGGAAAGGACTATCTTGATTATCTTGCATCACAAACAGGTAAGACTTTGTTAAGTTACCATTAAAATTCCAGACTACTAAAGTAGTAAATAATAATTACAACATGCAGACAGTAAAAAAGGAATCAAAGGTGAACATGCTGTTCAGTAGCACGTTCTGTATTTCATAAGGGCTTGCAGGGTTTTTTTAATATTTTCCTATTTCATACTAGGGTGTATCTTGGAAATTTCATGTTAACATTCTGCAACAAATAGAAAATATCTAACATAGTATCTAGTGAAAAGATAAAAGGAGATACACCATGTGTTTTGCATATGAAAGTATATTTTACGAAATTACCATCATGGATATCACAAAGTGACCTTCTTGTGATCTGCAGCTCTAGGCACAAAATAATCCTCCACTTAAGCAGCACAACCTGTGCAATTACTGCCCACAAAATTAATTTTCACTTTTGAGATTCAGACCTCTCAAGAAGAGACACAACACCCCAGCACAGGGTAAAGAAAGGCTTGCTCAGAAACCAACATGTCAAGTTAGATGCATGCCAACTTCTCTCTTCATTAAAGCAGAGGATTAAACCAAGTCAGCCACTAATGACAAGTGCATATAATGGAATTGGTTTTTGTCTTCTAAAATTGTGTAGTTTTGGAAGCAAACAGACTCTGATTCAGAGCCAGGAGAGCCTCAGGAAAATATGAAAATTAATTGTCACGACTTCTTCCCAGTTCTTTTCCCAGATCTTTCCCTTCTGTAGCTGGGGTAAATTTCTACCTGCCCAACATGTTATTCCTACAAGAGTAATTCCTGCTTTGTGCTGGATGTGTGTACAGCCTGACCTGAGCTAGGCTTGTAAGGGGAACTCCTTGTCTATGCACACAGTCCATGTGCTCTTTGTCAGCCACTATCCCTGCAAGGCACCTGATGTCACCCAGATCCTTCTGTTTACTGCAATATGCTCTGGCTGTTGCACACCACAACACCCACATCCTATTTTGCCCATGCCAGCTTAGGAGAACTTGAGCCCCGCCAAATTTGCTGCTCCCAGTTTGCAATCTGCAGGCCACCCTTTTCACAGATGCCCACTTGCAAAAAAGCCTTTATTCACTTTTCAGGTACACTGGTGTTCACCTTTTCAGTCATTTTAGCTTCAAGTATTGTCATTGAAAATAACATCAATCAAAATAGATGGCAGATCAGCATTTTTAGAAACTACTGGAAAAATAAGCTTGTCTTGTGCTTCACACTTATTTCCTAAGCACTGGAACTAAATTTGATAAATAAAATAAGGAAAGAAAATAGTTACAACTCACAGCTATGCCCAAAACAATGCAAGGAAGTAAAGTGCCTCCAAACAACACAACAAAACATCCCATTCACTGATAAAACTGGTAAAACTTAGTTTATAGACTGGTTTGGAATGACCTAACTGTCCTGACACCATCATGGTAAACACATCTACCACAGGAAGTAGCAGCCTTTTATGATAACTTCACAAGTCTACACAAACTGATTGTTGGTATCTACTAATTTCTCCATGAACAATTCTGATTTATATAAAAAAAGGGCTGTGAAGGAAACATCACATTCTGGCAAACTTTCAGTGATGCAAACCTCAAGCTGAAGTTCCCCATATTATAGAATCCCCATCCCTTAGCTCTCACATCCAAGGGGAGGAAAAAGGAGGAAAGGGTCTACATGACAAAAAACATATAGAAGTGAAACTGCAAGGACAGAAGCATGCAAACAAGTTACTTTCAAGCAGTATGAAGTGGGAACATACAGTGCACCAGCAACTCCATGGTAACATACTAAATTCACAAAGATTTAAAATTCTAAGAAAACTACTGTGCTTTTTTCCCCTTCCACATAAAAATAAGCCTTTCTGAAATACCTGATCCTTCCCCATTCACAATCACTTCACTATAAATTAAACTACTTTGGAGTACATTAAATGCTTAAAAGTACCATTATGTTGAAGATCTTTACTAGCAAGGATATAAATATCAATAATAACATTAAATCAACCAGTTTGTTTGTTCTTTCTGAAACCCTCAATAATCAAATAAGTTGTCTCAGAAATGCAGGAACTGTGGCTGTCAATAAAAAGCCTCAAAATATGCTCTTACTGCTTAAAAAAACCCAAAATGCAACCACGTGTTGAAAATAACACACAAAAAACTTGATGCAAAATAGTTCAAGCCAGAATATGTACTTTAAAATATATTGCTACCACTGGACTCAATATCCTTGTGGGTCCCTTACAACTCAAAGTATTCTGTGAAATCTGTGAAGTTTATTAAAACTACTGTTGTTATTTCATCAACATATTCAAATACTTCAGTGAGAGCTGGCATTCTGCTGCATCTAAGCAACAAAACAGAAAACAATGCAATTTTAAGGTATGTCATCTAACTTTCTGTTTTTCTTTGGCAGTTTGGAGAATTCAGCACAAGTCTATAGTTACAGAAATACACGAGTTACCTTTTAATTATACAGAGTGAACCAGCTTTCCACAATCCAACACAGACTTTCTCCTCCTTTAGCTGGGGTTCTAGCACTAATGCCATAGAGTGGACACACAGGTAGCGAGGAGAGTAGCAGATTGAGAAAAGCAGAGAACAAAGTAAACATGCCTTAACTTCTTGCTTCACCTATAAGAAATGGGGAGAAGACATTCCCCCCACCCTCCCCACCTCCAAGAAAATGCGGAACATTTCTCAGCAAGCAACAGACAGCAGGATTCCTTACAGTCAAGAACAGCCTCCTGGTTTTCCTATGGATTTGTGGACAAGTACCTGCAAACTCCTGCACCACCTGCAGAACTGGGACCTTAAAGGCAGGTGATGCTTTTAATGAACCAGCTGCAAAGTCAGGTAACGAATTCTCCTAGAAATTGCAGTTTCTACCAAGAGGACCAAGAAACAACAGACACATGAGTTCAAAAGAATCTCATTTATCCCACAGAAAAAGCTGCTGCAAATTAGCTTCCAATGTTATTCAAGAAAATAGGCATCCTTTGTAGGGGGCAATACTGGCAGAATGGTCAACAACTTTGATAACTCATTACCACCTCATTACCAATGTTGCCCTATTCCTAGCACCACGATTCTTTGTTTTAGGGAGAGAAGGAAGAGATGGTAGAAGAAAACTAAAAAAGACAACTGAGCTGTATATACTCATACATATATACTCATGACACAAACCCAGATCACTGCCAAAATACACAAACATCCCCAATTACTGACACCAAAGAGTTCAAACATTCAAGTTGTTCATGTTGTGTCTGGAACAAATGACAAGAATTTATTGCCCTTAAACAAAATGCACAAAGAAAAGTAACTTTTTGCCCCAGACTAGCAAATAAAACAGACGTTCAGTTTTCTTAATAATTTCACTTATTTCAGTATGTTCCAAACTTGTCAGGGCTCTGGATTTGAAATTCCTACCTGCACTTCAAAAAAGCCCACCTTCTCTGGATCCAAACTGAGCAAATAACAACTGAGTGCTGGGGAGTGAAAGGAGCCAAGTGGCTTCCCAGGGAAAACTACACTTACACCACTGTAGCATCCAGAAAAATGTACAGCCTGGCCACCACTAGCAAATCCATTAATTACCACAATGAACCTCTATTACTGTATACTCCCTTAGTAGTACTAATAGCAATATGTTTCACAATGCACTCAAAATCACATTTCAGATATATTTAGAGTCAGTGCAGACAAGTGAATAGAAAATGTTAAACTCTGCCCTGATCTGATCTTTCATTTCACTTCTGTACACATTCCTGAGCTGTGAAACTTTTATTTCAAATATTTTTGTTTTATCACTATAATTATTCAACAAAATTAATTTCCTATGACTCACCCAAGTTTTCTTCTTGCAGTCCGTGTGAAATAGGGGTAAGCTGATACAGGACTAACAGATGTACCTGCCCTTGAAGTAGGAAATTCACCATTATTTTTCAGTATTTATTTAAATGGAAATTCACAAGCAAGGAATATTCTCATTTTTCTTTCAGGCAGAACTACACTAAGACACTCAAATGCTGGAATTTTTCACATGGAACAGAATCCACTAACAAGTCTGCTATAACACTGCCAAGACAGAACTTCTCTTCACCAGGGTTTTCTTAATACTAAATTTTCATTCAATCCTAATTATATTTGATTTCATTTTCCCTCAAAATATTCTGAATATCCACCTTCTTCACACATTATGACTTACAGACGTGAAAGGTCAAGAAAAATATGCCCTTTACAGCATGAGAAATCCACTGCAAAAAAATCAGATGTGACTGTCTCGACTTCTGCAGCAATCCATCTGTCAATGTATACACCAGGCTTTCAACAGTAGGTATGGGTACACTGGATTTTACACAAATGTTGCAACAAAGGGCAAGCTGATGCAAGCAGTTATTTTACTCTTGAAAGTAATATAGTTCTATCAGACAAATTTCTTTGTCTTATTCCATTTCCTTATATGGGACTGATATAATCCTTTGTCTATGTCTGACTAGATGCAATACAATTTGATGAAATCCCATCATAAGCAGGGCCACAGCACTACAAGTTATTTTGAGCCCTTAGGGTTAGCACATGGCCACCATCTACTTGCTTTTCTAACAGCAAGTTACAGCTCCATTCAGTCTATCCCATTACCCAGAAACCAAAAATAAGGTGTGTTTGAAGTTCAGAAAGAGCTACACCTGATTCTGCAGTTTCAGTGAAGAAATCTTATTTCCTCACACCACTGTAACTGTTGTTTGTTCCACAGCTATGTCACTAAACTACACATGGTTCAAGTATTAACTACTTCAATTTCAAATCTGTGAGCTTGACAACAAAGTAGTACAAACATTAATCAGAAGAGAGCACAGCAATCCTGCTTTAATCAATCCTTCATTAGCATGAAAAGCATAATTGTGATCACCTGATGCCAGGAAAAGTACATAACTACATTTTAAAGATTAAATTTTAAATGCTTTTAAAGTTTCTGATATATTTTCTACAGTCTGGGCTCCAGACTAATTTCTGTGAACACTTTTTAGAAGATGTGCCACGCATTTATGAAGAGAGCTTACTGTTCTGCGTCTCTACCCAACCGGCGCGGTTTCCTTCTCTTGGCCGAACTCCCCTTTGACCGAGGAGCTTGGTGCTGCTGCTCCCCAGGACTGCACTGTGGCTCCAGAAAAGACTTCACTTCTTCATTTGTTCCCTTGTCCACACAGTCTTCTTTGGACACAGAAGAACTTCCAAAACACTGAGATGTATCTTTCTACAACAATAGTTAATTGTTTAAGACTTTCAATGCACTTAAAGCTTCCAACACAAAAACCTGCAAGTTTCTGAGAGTCACCTTGTATCCAGCAGAAATTATCTTCTAATCATATTAATAAGGTAAATTCTGTCTAGAAAGTGACATGGGAGCATGCTGCCTCTCTCACATTCTAATGTACATTAATTTATCAGTCAAACTAATACTTCTAAAAGTTACAAGTTTTACAGAGGGCTGCCAAAATACTTTCAGAAAAGCACTGAATCACTGCTTTTAAAAATTTTGCTCTCAAAAAGCAAATTAAGTCAAGAGACAAAGTAATTAGGTTCTGAACTCAAATACAAAATTCTCCATTCTAATCACAATCATAGCTGCTTAAGTGCTATGGCATTAACTCTCACACACTATACCTGGACAAGTTCCACGCCTGGGGCTTCTTCAGCTGCACTGCTACTGCTTATATATTTAATGGCACTAATTATCCCCTGAACAGCAATTTGCTTGTGTTCTCTGTAGTGCAAGTCTTCAATCTCTGTCCCTATTTCACCTATGGGTTTCAAAACTGATTCAACTGCAAAAAAGAAATTTCCAGAATGAAGTTTTAAAGAAATGTAATACCAAAATCTCTGAACACAAGACTAAAAAAAGAGATAATTTGTAACTAAATATTAAATTGTTTTAAACTTATGCTTTTAAAGAATTTAAAATATTTTTGTTAAAAAAATTACATCACATGGAAAACATTAAAACAATAAAACTTTCAGCTCATAAGCATCTGTTAGTGTGTGTTATCAGACACCACAATTTCTGTTTCAGGTGAAATTTCCTATTCAATGTATCCTTCAGATTAAATATTTTTAATTTTGATTTAACAGAATATTCAGAGTAAAACTTGTGGGCATGTGTAGCTCATGTAGCTTCTACAATTCTCCTGCAGCTAATGGTGCTGCGGTATTTTCTGTAAGGTGAGGATTTAGCTGTGAAACATTTAGTCACAAAAGGGATTTTTTCTTAGAGTAAAACTGAACTGAATAAGGTCACAAATCTTACAGATATTTGATATATGATACCTTCATTGTTTTTACAATATTCGAAAAAGCTATCAGGAGGTCGTGGAAAAGGGTAATAGCCACCCATGACAGTTTTCTTTATTTGTTCAGCTTCACTTTGCAATTTCGTCCACTGAATGAAGTTTTTCACTTTGGCATCCTTGGTGTATGGCTGGCCCTTGTGCCACCCTTTTAAAACAAAAATAAGCAGCCATCAAGACCAAAGCAGGTTACTGCAATCTGTTCTCAGTTTGGAACTCCCCTGAACACTACATAGAAAAAAGAAATTAAGAAAATCTTGACTAGAGAGTACAAAAGATGTCTTTGCACTCATCAAGAGTGTTTTACAAAATGAGTATCCTGAGTTCCTTGACTACACTTGCATTTGACACTGAAAGTCAGACAAATGTTAAATTACAGAAATAAATACAACTACAAAACAGCTCCTAGAACAGGAAAGCTGCATATTTTAATGTTTTAAGTGGTAATCTCCACTGCTACCCTATCAAAGGATTAACAGTTTGTAAGAATTAGTAAACCCATGTCTTAACTAGAAAAGTTTTCATAAGATAAACCTATTTTACTGCCTCACAAGAATGCAATTTGCCTTTTTCTTTTTTGCAATGGTGTTTCATTATTTTGTTGTAAAACGAAAATACTCTTTCCAAAGAAATAACTTGAGAACTACATAAAACTAGAACTAGTTTAATTACCTGTAATGAATATTTGACTTTCATTTGAAGTCGTAAGGTAAATTGGGCTGGAAGGATTCTCAGTGAGGTCCCGGATCACTCTCATCTGTGTACACACCAAGTATGTCACTGGAGAAAAAAAAATCTTTGTTTTTTTAATTCCTGATAGTTCATCTATTTTAGAATGGCAAGACTGACACACACTGGATTGATTTTATTAAGTGCCCTAAACAAGGCAATTTAGTTCTTGACCCTAGAAATGCTTCAGCATGAGTCTCCATTATAAATTACAATATGGAGATGTAATTAAATCTTCAATTTCATTTCAGTACAGATATCAGAACTAAAACATGAGATACTTCACAGGTACGATATAACTGAAACAAACAGTACAAATATTGGTATCAGATGGCCGTGTTTCTTAAGGATAAAAAGCATAAAATCACGAGAAATCATGGCATGCCACTGCAAAACTTCTAGATGGTGTACAAACTCACTCTTTTGTTAATATCTCAGTTAAATACTGGAATGTCATTCTTTGCCATTTCCTCAGAACACTCAAGATGAATGCAGCCATAATCTTAGCAGGGTTGTGCAGCTGGTCCTGCATCATATAATATAAAAAATGCACAATGACACCAGCCAGTGTTAAAGGAAGGATGAGTGCTTGGAGAAGAGAAAGAAGGCAAGAAGAAATATTTAAAATCTTTTAAAATCCTTCATTAAGGACTCCCTAGTTTGAAATTTATTATTCTCAGCCCAGGTGTGCTAACTAACACCTGGGTGATGATTGTTGTTTGGGCAAAATATAGAGGTTCAAAGAAATTAAGCTTTACCACTTTCACTTCTCCCTTCATTCAATCCTCTTAAATTATTCCTATCTATAAAAAACCAGGTATTTACAGGTCAAGAGGAGCAAGGAGATGTGACCAGCTGCTGCCATTAACTGCTCTGATGCAAGAGATATTGCCCCATTTCTGTCTGAAATGAATGAGATCAGAGGAACCCCAGGCCCAGCTGACCATCTAATTGTTTACTCTAATTGACAGACTGCAATTTGCAAAGATTTAAAATATTTAAACTATTTTTGATTTTAAAATTTTAATTTCTGATCAGGTATCTTCTTCTTGAGGAGATAAACCATGACTTCTTTTATTCAGTGGCAACTATACTCAGAATTTGAAACTAGCAACAAACTAAAAAAACACTATAAAGAATTATTCTTAAGTATTATAGAGAGACGAATACTTGGGTGAATATGCTCAAACACATCTGGCTGAGAAGTTGCAAATAATTCCAGTATGAAGGGTTTGTCTGAGGTCCCATCAATGGCATGTGCCCAACGATAGAGCCAGAAGTCTTCAATGTGTTCTATATAAACAAATGTTAAGAAAAATGTATCAGCATTTATTTACAAATTTAAAAATTATTTGATAAATTCTGAAAATATTTATAGAAAAACCTCTTTTCCTGGCTCGTTCAACCCTTCCTACAAATGTCACAAGACCAATAACGTCACAGGAATGATTGTGTGGTAAGTCATCCAGTTCTGACCTAAAACCAAAACAGAAGAAAAACACGGGTAAGCTTCCTCAGAGACTTTACAAAAGCCATTGCCAATTAACATTCACTGTAATGTAGTGTAATTTAAGTTCCAGCTTGATAACCAACAAAATTCTATTTTACCTTGTGATAAACCGGTATTTAACTTCAGGTAATCCCCATTCTGGCTTAACCATTTCTTCTGGAATAATACTTATTTCAGTAGGAGGATCTCGGACATTAAGGCTTATTTCTGACAAAGAAAAAAAAGACAGTAATGTTTAAGGCATGAATAAAAATAGTAGTAATAATAATAATAGTAACAACAACAACCACCCATAAAGAAACCAGAGATAAGTTTCTTAAGTAGTCCAACTTTGTTTATGAAAATTATTAATCAATTCCTCTATGTTTTCATCAAAATAAAGTAAGGAATTCAGGTACAGCATTCAACAAAGCAATTTTATCATCTGAGCAATGTTAAACTTTCCAGTTCCCTACATGACCCAGTTGGTCCAATCCAGACATTTTAATAGACACTAATCCTACCACCCTGATTAAATACAAAGCACTTTTTACACTAGCTTTAATGTCAAATGCCAGTAAGGTGTAAAGCTGATGTGCAGACAATGAAGCAAAACAGAACCAGCACCTGAGAACTTCCACATCTGATGCCAGTTCAGGTAATTATGAATAGGCTAGAAACACACCATGGCCACGGAGAAAAACAAAAGGTCTTCTCATGTCTATTCTACAGCACCTGAAAACTTTCATTTATTAATCACACTGTTTATATGATGGATTACAAACATGGTGGAGCACTAGAGCAAGTAAGGTGCTCTTGAACCAGATTAAAAAATACAGGAAGAATGGCCTCAGCATCTAGCATATACAAGGCTGTACTCTATGGTCCCATAACAAGACAAGTCTCGCTGGTATAAAAAAAGAGATTCTGATTAAATTTCTTGGGTTTGAGTAAGGGATTATTCAAATAATGCACCCAGAAAAGTAATTAAATAGGTATAAATAATATATACAAGTGTTTATATATCCAGCCCCTCACCCTGGCAGTGCAACACTGAAGTCAGACCCTCTACTTAGGAATGTTCTTCTGGCTTCTGCTTTCTAAAAATGTATTTGGAGGACAACTGTGGTTTTTGCATATGGTCATTTAGGACAGTATCTCAGAGAAAATTCCTGAAACAAAACTTTCCCATGCATCAGAAGTACTTAACAGTTGTTTCATTATTTTGAGCTTAGATAAAAGTCATACACTCAACTCAGGACAATACCCCAGGGTGAGTCAGGAGCCAAGGTCAGTCCAGGCTGCCATCAGTGCCACACAAACTCAGTGATGTGTGAAATTGAAATACACACATTGTTTGGCAGTAGAATTCAAGGTGTTGGCACTAACTAAGCTCCAAAGGTTTTAGGTCCTGAAACAGCACCTCTCATCACCTCATACAATGGTGCAGCTGCAAACAGAAGGCAGCAATGCAGAACTCCCTTCACACCAGTCTAGGGACATGCCTGAAGCACTGGGCATTGCAGGACTCCTATTTTTGAAAGCCTTTTCCTTTGTGGACTTCTTAATTCTCCATGTACATTGTACATTTGCAGGTAAATGGTTCTAAGGACACACTGGAAAGTTGGGATTTGATGGAATCACAAATGGGAAATAAATGAAGAAAAAAAGTAATTGTTACTTAAGCAATTCAGTGTAATTGAAACTTGAAATATTGCCCCACATTTGGCATATACAGAGACAATTAGTGAGGTATTAAATTTCAGTTCATCTGAACAACCCCCCTCCCCCTATGCAACAGAAGTTGCACAAAATCCATGTTACAAGTGCTCTAGAGATTTTTCTGCATATTCTGTTGAGACTCTCTTCTTAGTGGACATAGGGTCACACCATCCAGGAGATTATGTAAATTCATATTAAGACAAAATTCTCAGGTTTGTGCTAAGAATTGAGATTCTGTACATATTTTTATATGAACCAAAGATTTGCAGTTTCTGCAGTTTATCCATGGTCTGAAAATACACCATGGCACTTTCCCATGGAGTGACTTCTAGTTCTTCCACTACACATCTATTACCCTTCACAGCCCAGTGGTCCAGTTGTCCATTTTGAGCTCTTTGTTAACATTTCTACCCTGACAATACTTGCAGAAATCTGAAGTGTAGGGTGAACAAGGCCATGAAAATGCAGAGGTATATGCCCATACAGAAAGTCACCTCAGGTGGCCTATTTTATTCTGTCTTCTTTGCATAGAAAGGTTTTGTGGCAATTATAATTGTTTTCAGGGTTGGCCTGTAATTGTTGTCACCTTCCCTTGCAAATTTCCATTCCTGTCTAAGCATTTCTCCCTCCTGCCAAGTCATCACAAATACTTCAGACATTAAGGTCTGGTTTTAATGGAAATATACACCAGTCAGATAATACATTGCTTCTAGCAGTGAAAGTATTGCTTATTTTTGTGCACTGTAGCAACTGCATTAGGAATCTGTCATTGTTATAAGTTATACATACATCATCCTTCACCAACACGCATATTTGCTTGTTTAAGGAAGTTATTTGAACTTTCTGAATCTCAGCTGCCATTTTGTTCTGAGTATAAAAGCATAAAATGGGAAAAACAGTTCATGTTCAGTTAAGTAGGAGAGAAAAAAAAAACCCAAAGCTGATCAAATCCAGTTTGAAAAGGCCATTACTGTTACACTGCAGGACCTGTATTTTTGTAGTGCAGCTCCTTCGAGTACCTGTCACAATAAACTGCAAGTAAGGTAATGCTTTTTCATAGCCCAGAAATATTCCTCACACACACAGTGCCAGGTGATGCTCCTTCAGCACACACAAGTCATCAATGCAACCTTTTATTCTGTGGAGCTGTGCAGACAATATACACTGAAATCTAAAGTCAGGTCAGATGATTATGTCCCTCAATGACCAGGAAGAAGGTGTGAGCAGTGTACAAGGGATATGTGCATTATTATGCAGGAGGTAGAATCAGATTAAAATTCTGTACCAAAGGACTATCTTTATAATCCTACTTCCTGATATCAGGGATTCTTTATTTATTTATTTATTTTTAAAATAAAGGTTTTAACTAATTGTGGCAGTAAACTTTGTAGACATCATTCAAATATAAACAGCAAGAACCTGGATGCTGAGACACTTTTCAGAGGTACTAATTAAGGATTTATACTTTATCAATCAGTCTCAGCAATGGATCACTTTCTATTTTATTTCTGTGAAGAACTACCTTTGTAAGGCTATATTTCATTGACACAAAACAGGTTTCTGCAATACTTAACCAATTGTAGCAAATCTCTTCATCTCTGAGTCCCCTGGGGTTGGCAGTGTTTTGAAGGGGTAACTGGTTTTGATGGCATACTTGTGAAGGAGAAGGACTGTGCCAACCTTCAAACTGTTGTACCACTCAGGGCACAGGGAATTCCACAGAACCATTGACATCATGCCTGAACCATCAGCAACTTCAAAGTAAGCCTGAAGAAAAAAAGAGACAATATACATTCTCTTTTATTTATGATCCTTCTGGTATGTGTTTATTTTGGATAATGCATCATGCACTTGACTCATGAACAATTTCTCTGATAATTACAAACAAATATAGAGTATGTTTCAAAACTCATATTGAATACTAGAGTTGAAAAAATCCCCAATTTTTAAACCGGGCAAACACTGAATCCATAACTGAGCAGTAAAAAAGATTTTTAAACCAACCCATCACACACCCAGTCTCCTTTTCCAAGAAGTTCAACACAAAATATCGCAGGTTAAATATATTAGGAAAATCACTGAGAATTTTACAGTAAAACAATCTGTCTGTAAGTCACCAGATGAGAGAATCAGGGGATAGAAATTGTTAAAATATATTATTTTTTTCTTTTTCTGACAAGACATAGTAACTCCAACTTCCAAAGCATAGAGACCACAAACATTCAGGCTGTTAAACCACTAAACCTCCAAACATGGCATTTTCTTCACAGAAAGCTCAAGTGAACTACAGTAACCAAAACATCCACCAAAGTTTGTACACATATGATCACAAAATTCAGCATTTCCTACTCTAAAACCCTCAGCATTTTTGTAAAGGCAGCATTTTCCATATAAAATAGATATAAAATATCTTAACTCTATGTGCTTACTATATGGGAAAAATTATTTTCAAATATCCTACAGCAATTTGTTTGAGTGTTAACCTATGCATTTATCCCTCTTTACCTGATAAGGCATATCCATTTTTTTCTCTGGTTTTCCATAATACCTTAGTCTAGATTTGTGCAGGATTCTCACAAGAAGCGGATGGAAACGCACTCTGCTTTTCCACGTCATTTCCAGATGACCAAGATTAGTCAGCTTGGAGACTGAGGTTAAGGGGAAGGGAAAAGAAAACACAGAAAGAGAGCATTCATGATACAACATTTAAGTTTTCAGGAGTAAAGTGCCAAAGCATGATGTCACATGTATTTTCTTCATGTGTCTAACATTTAAAAAGGATCATTTGCTGACACTATTCACCACTAAATCCTGTTATGAGCTATCTGCACACAGCATAGTTTTGCTTTGGTTTTGTTTTTTTTTTTAACTGAGAGTGATGACACAACTAAAATTTCACAGAAGTGTTGTCAGATGAGCAGAAAAAACTATACAAAACTAACAGGTGTCAGCCTACAAGCCTAGACTTGTGCAGAAGTCCTGCTTAAAGCTCCCTCCTCACCAGGCTTCATGGAATGGCCTGAGCCCCTCAACACTGGCCACATTTGGGGTGGCAGCTTCTAGGTGTGAGCACCCTGTCCCACAGACCACACATGAGACTAACACTGGGCCAGGTGTTTTTGACACCTCAGAAGACTGGGCACAAGCACCACAGCTACGTATTTTCAGTCACTGTTTCAACAGAGTTTAAAAAACTCTCTCAAACAACAGAGAATCACAGAAGGGGTTGGGTTCGAAGGGGTCATCTCGTTCAAACACACAGCCATGGGCAGGGACACCTTCCACTACAACAGGTTGCTCAGAGCCACATCCAGCCCGGCCTTGAACACTTCCAGGGATGGAGCATCCACAAGCTGGCATCCACCGCTGGGCAACCTATGCCAGTGCCTCACCATCCTTCCAGGGAAGAGGTTTTTCCCACACAAGCAGCTGAACTGTGATACAGGTGGCACATTTGCACTGGTGCCAAACACACCTGGAAGGTCACCAGAGAACTCAGCCCTGCTGCACAAGCAATCAAACAATCAATTAGGTGGAAAAACCCCTAAAATCATCGAGTCCAGCCTATGACCAAACACCACAACATCAGCCAGACCAGGGCACTGACTGCCACGTCCAGTCTTTCCTTAAACACTCCCAGGGATGGTGACTCCATTACCTCCCTGCGCAGCCCGTTCCAATGTCTAATCACCCTTTTTTTGAAGCAAGTCTTCCTCAGGCGCAAGCTAAACCTCCCCTTAAGACTGTGTCCCCTTGTGCTGTCGCTGGTTCCCTGGGAGCAGAGCCCGACCCCCACCTGGCTACACCCTCCTGTCAGGGAGTTGTGGAGACCGATAAAGTCCGCCCGGGCCTTCTTTTCTCCAGGCTGAGCCCCCCACGTCCCTCAGCCGCCCCTCACAGGACCTGTGCTCCAGAACCCGCCGCCCAACGCGAACACCGGCGCCGCCTCCTCTCTCGGGGTGCCCCGGGGCGCCTCAGGGCGTCCATCCCGCGCCTCCTCCGCGCTTACCGTCCACATCCACCTGCGCCGGGGGCTTGTTCGGCACCCACACGTCTCCGTAGGGATCCTCGTTGTTCCAGAGCGGCAGGTAGTGCCTGCTCTCCCCGCGGAGGGGCTGGAGCGGGCGGTGCCCGCCGGGCGGGGTGTCCGCGGCGGCGGCGGCGGCGCTGCCGTCGCCCGCCACCCGCTCCAGCCCCTCCAGGCAGAGGAAGCCGCG
>VZRZ01008460.1:3426825-3450666 GCA_013398175.1 Climacteris rufus | reverse complement strand
CGGCTGCGCGCGCGCAGTTCAAACGGCCAACGGCCGGGCAGGGGGCGGGGACGCGGCAGCCGGGACGCGGGACCCGGGACGGGAAGGCGGCGGGACAGTGGCTGCGGTGGGGAGCAGGGACGAAGCTCAGGCCCGGGGAAGCGGTGGGAAGGGCGGCCGCGGGCTCGCCGGCGATGAGTGTCAGGGAGCACGGCGTGAAGGGGTTGCCGGGGCAGCGGGCGGCCCCCGGGTGCTCCTCCGCTATGCCCGCCCTCGCCGGCGCATTGTGCCGGTGAGCCCCAGCTCCCCGTCGGGCCTGGCAGCCCCCTGAGCAGCGCCCTGGTCCCTTCATCCCTTAGGGAGTTCTGCTGCACCTGTTCCTGCTTCCATTCAAGTGCATGCACAGCACTCGTCATTGCTTTGTCCTCACCAGTCTGTTCCTAGTCGGGAGAGTCTTGTGCTCCTAACATTGCATTTGCCTTTTATGTAGTTGCACTGTGTGGATCAGCGTAATCATCCCACCACTGAAACAGTCTGCTAGTAGAGTTTTTCTTCCTTGTTTCCATCATTAGAGGAAGTTCTTACTGATGAGCTAAGTGGTGAATCATTACTTAACATTATTATTGATTCTTGTCCCACTGCAACTATCAACACCACCATACCATAGAATCAAGAAGTGGTTTAGGTTGGAAGGGACCTTAAAGGTGGTTCTAAACCACTTTTCACTAGACCACTTATGATATTCATGGAACTTACGGGGATTAAGAACTTTGTATTCAATACTTTATTAGTACCTTGTAATAGATGTATTTTTTTTCTGTTGGAGGAAACATCGCTTTTATGAGGAAAGGATGAGGGAGCTGAGCCTGTTCAGCCTGGAGAAGAGAGGACTGAGAGGGGACTTTATCAATGCACACAAGTATCTGAAGGATGGTGTCAAGAGCATGGGAACAGGCTTTTCAGAAATGCCCAGTGACAAGGGACAATGGACATGAAGTGATACACAGGGAGTTCCATCTGAATAGGAGGAAGAAATTCCTTCAAGGGCACAAGAGCACTGGAACAGGCTGCCCAGAGAGGTTGTGGAGTCTCCTTCTCTGGAGATACTCAGAAGCCATCTGGATGAGATCCTCTGCAACCTGCTCTGGGTGACCCTGCTTTAGCAAGGGGGGGTGGAATAGATGTTCTCCAGAGGTCCCTTGCCACCCCAGCCACTCCATGGTTAGGCTGTAAAGCAGCAGGACAGAGTGAGGAGAGAGGGGTAAAAAGAATTGCTAGGAAGAGTAGCAGTTTCCAGTCTTTAAAGTGTCACTGGTCCAATAGCCTTTGGAAACCCAGAAGACTAAAGTGGGGCTGCAGCTGAGGCAGAGCTGCCTCAGATGCTGGGGCAGAGCAGTTCTTCCAGAGCAGTTCTTTCAGCTTACACTTGAAAACAATTGTATTCTTAGTCTACTGCCTTTGCCACTGTGGAAAACTCCCACATGGTGTCTTTTTTCCCCAGTAAACACATGACTTGTGTGGACTGATAAAATGACATTTACGATTTTTAAAAAGTGAACTTTTTCTCTGAGGTTGCACAGGATGTGATTCCACACCACATACAAGATTTTTTTTTAGCTATTAAATGAACCTGTAGGTATATTGAGGAAACCTGTGGACTGTTCCCAGCTTATCTCCACTTTTGTCTGTGCTCATCATGTGATTTGCAGAAGAAAACTTAGACAGAGGCGATTGTTACATATACATCCATTGCCAGATTTTTTTGTTACTGTAAGTCACTGGGGTTTCATTCATTAAGCTGAAGCTTTTGTGGAGCAATAATAAACTGCTGTGGACTAATAACAGAGTTAATACTTTATATTGGATAAATTTGTAGGCATTGAGGGTTCAGATACAAGGTAGTTCTCTTAGGAACTTGCTCCTGTTACCTTCTCACCAGCAGAGGTCCAGCTAACATAGCAACTTCAAAACTGGAACGGGGTAAATCTCTTTTGCTGATGACATGTCAACATGTTTTAAAGACTGGTTATGTCTGTGAGTTCCTCTAGATGTGATTTCCCTGCCACACCTGAGCAATGGGACTGATGTGATGGTGTTAGAACCTGGAAGTTCAGGAACACTTGGAGAATCAGTAAGGGCTGCAGATGAGCCATCAGCAGATGGCTGTATTGCATCACAGGAACCGAGAGCTTGGTGTAATGCTGAGCCTGCTTCATCAGGGTGTGCAAGCAGCTCACTGAAGACAGTAAGATTTTTGTATTCCTACAACCAAGTTTGCTAAACCATACCTGTGTTCATCTTTGGTGAATCGTCTCAAATTCTCAGACATAATCTGCAGTCAAGTACCTTGGGTTTTATATACAACACACCTTCAGAAAACAGCAGTTAGCCTTTATAGCAGTGACAGGGAGGAATGAGCTGTGCTGAATAGGAGGGTGTTTTTACATTCTGTTAAATATTACATTTAAAATAACTTGGAGAAATTAAAGGCACAAAAGAATGAAAGGTAATGCTCTAGATTAAAAAACCTATCTGGTGTGCAAGATCATGAAGCTTACTGTAAAAATTGTTTACCACAAAGTGTTTTCAGGAAAAAGATAGAAAAGCTTTTCTGATGCATTTCACCCTTATCTTCTAAGTGCTTTTGTTAAATCTTCTTCGAAACGAACAGGAAGTGGTTCAGTAATGCTAAAATAACATTTTAGGTGATTCCCCAGCTGACATCCCCTTGCCCTTCAATCAGCTCTCTGCACTTTGGAAGGCAGTTTCAGAAAGTGGTGGACTATCAGCAGGAAGATTGCTTACACGTTGGTGTGTGAAACACTGCACAGGTTTTAAAATCTGTAGAAGTCTTTTATATAGACTGCAGTTTGCTTATGCTCCATTTAACTTAAATACAGCTGTTTAAACATGGAACTGAACTTGTAAGCCAGCTTTTATGATGGTCTTTGGAGAAGCAATTCCAGTGGCAATACAGACTGCATGAGCTTACCTGGGGAAAAGTGACTCGTGCTAACCTGGCACTCAGGCTAACACGTGCACAAAAGCCAGTTCTTGTAGCATCAATGACTGCAAGCTCTCATTTTGCTGTAGCTCCACTGCCCTCATCCCACTGGGTGTTTGTGTGAAGAGAAAGGTGGACACACAGAAACTCAGTGCAGCTCATTAGCAGCACACAAAGTGCAGCACTGGCTGTGACCCTTCAGAGCACTCAGGCTGAACTCTCACACTGTCACTTGGACATCTTTATCCATACAAGGATATATATTCACTTTGTCCCCATAGGCAGACATGGATGTCTCCCTAAGGACAGGGACCGGATTTGGAAAACAAAGGGTTCTATGATTTTTACAATAGCTGCTGTCAATGTAACAAAATCATTACAAACGTGACACTAGTTTCGATTTTCAGAGTATTTTTATTACTGTTTCAATTGTACAATTTCAACTTTAGAGAACAATACAGTGTACAGTACATAACTTGCATTGTTCCCAGGTTTTAAGGTCATGTGCCAAGGTTCAGGCTGCAGAATAGAGTTCACCATGCCTAAAATGAAAGCAGGCACATACACAGAGTTCTACATTGCTGCAGCATTAGCACAGTCTTGTGTGGCAAATGCAACATGAGCACCACAGGCCATTAGGAGACTGCATGTACCAAAGGATTACTGACATGGACCCTGAACATTCTGCCCTTCTGCCTCTGTAGCATTTTTTCACATCAAACTGACATCACTAGAAAAACACTCCTTGGTTTTAAAAGTTAGTGAAAAGGCAGAGCTAGTGAAACACCTCACAAAATGAAACTACAAATCTGACACACATTTTGCATAGTTAGAATTATGTCTGGATAACCTTGGATTATCCGGTTTTTGTTTTCTTCTGCCCTCTGTACTTTTGCTTTGAGCTGAACAGTTATTCAAAACACTCCCTCATTCACTGTCCCCCAGTCACTCCAGATACCTTCCCATTTCTTTGGTTGCTCTCTTTTCCTTAATATCTTTTAACCTTTTGTATTCCTCCTACAGCAATATGCTGTGCCAGACATTCACTCTATCCCCTTTGGCTACTCCTGTTTATTTTCTTCAGCTTTTCCCTCCTCTTCAGTCACTTCCCCTCTCTTCTGTTACTCTTCTCAACATCTCTGGGCTCTTTCTCATCCTCAACCTGTATCAAGACTGTCTCTTGATAGAGAGAATGCCACAGTCTTCTCCTTGTTGCATCCAGTTCCTACTGCTATTTGCAATACCACTTCTAAATCCTTCAACATCACCTCTAAGGCCCTCATTCTTTCCACAACTACACATGGATGTAACCCCAAAAATTCCAATAGCTTTTAATGGTTTTTTTTTAATAGTGAGTAGAAGATGAAAATCCAACCCACTGCCTTGAATTGTAGCTAGAAAGAAGAAAGAGCTAATAGAGGAAAACAGAATTACAATTGCAATGTAATAGTGAACATTCCCTCTCTGGAACTTGGGGTTGTTTGGGTTTTTTCCCTCTTGGTATGGAGTTAAACATCTTCACAGTGTGTCAATATATTGTCACAATTTTCTGTTACAGTAAACTTAAACAAGTTTGATCACATTTGCTTCTTTAATCTGTTGATATGGATTGTTGTTGTAAATTCCTTCTGTTCTCCACTGAATTCTTTGTAACTAGAATTAGTCCGTGGCTTCAGGAAAAAAAAATCTGCCTCCAGATCACACCAGAATGGGGGAGGGAAAAAATTCACATGCATCCCCTTTAAGGCAGAGGCTGCTGAAATAAGCAACTTAAAATATGACAGGGTAGCCTCAATCACTGATTGCTCATAGCACGAGCAGTTTTGCAAGTTTTGCACACCTACTGTGTGCAAAATGAAAGCTGTTCTTTCTTCAGTCTCTCAGACTTTTAAGTCAAAAGCAAGTAAGTTGCTTGTAGGTTGATTGTCTGCAACTTACTTTTTGCCAGTAATTGTAACTTTCATTTCTGTTTCTGTTATAGGTTTGGGCTTGTTTGGTTTTATTGGCAATTTTTTTGTTTGTTTGTTTTTTGTTTGCTTGTTTGTTTGTTCTGTGAAAGTGGAATGAAACAAGCCCAGTGTTCAACAGCAAAGGGAGCCAAGCCAGGTTTTGCCCGTTTACCCCAGCCCTGGCCCTGGCAACAGGCAGGGACATTGCTACAAGCAGCCAGAGCTCCTGTTGTCACACAGCTCTGCCCAAGCACCGTTGCCATTCAGGTTTCAAGTCTGCACCCAAGCTGATTACTCACATGCATTAAGAACCACACTGAGTATTTAACTGCAGATATTTTTTTAGTATGGCTTCAGGCTTATTTTTCTGTTAGTTAAACATTTAAAAGGAAAATACTTCATTAAAAAAACACTATACATTTTGAGATAAGCTAGTGCCTATGAAAAGTGCTAGGTTAATAACTTTGGAAAGTGCAGTCCTCCATATGGCCAAAAATATAGACAGCAACAGTGCAGGCACCTCTGACCTGTCTGCAGCAGTGAGGTGCCAGCACAGGGCACAGGGGGAAGGGTGATCAGCCCCTGGTTTGATTCCCTGCTGACATACCCAGGGACAGCAGTTCTGAGCACCTGTCAGTCACAGCATCACTGCCAACATGAACTGAACTGATGTCCTGGGCAGCACAGCTTCCAGTTCCAACAGCTCCATTTCTGCCCTCTTGGTCAACACAGAATCATCCTCCTTGAGGTAGACGACCACATATTCCAACACACTTTCCCTGCACCTTTCAGTATCAAATATTTCAAGTAAAAAAAAAACCACTTTCAAGCACTGTAACTAGTGATTTCACTTTTGCCCACAGCATCATCCCTACTGTATCATGTCTGGAATGAGCTCTTCTGTTTTACATTTGATACTTTACATTTTCAAAGCACATCCAAAAATCAGCTAAATGAGGATTGCATTAAACCCTACAACTGAAAATCATAGTATATGATTATATATAGTATATATATATAGATATATAGATATATTATATTTCTATAGTTTTATGGCCAACTTATAAGCCCCTGAGAACAGATTTATGCAGAAACACTGGCACCAATAACACTAATGGATGCAACTTTATTTAGATGTAATTAGCATAGGAAGCACCTGGAATTATTTATATTTTCTATTTATAATAGATTAACTCTTTGGATATTTTCATAACTATATTAAGATACATTTGTTAATCTTAACATCCATTGCAGAAAGATTATATTTACATACAAATACACAAAGATTGGATGTGAAAGAGCAAGAAGGAAGAAAAGAAGGTGCCTGCTCTTGTGCCCTTATTTATATACATGGGTAGTGCCTTTAATCAACTCATATGAGTGTGGGTCCCAGGTGTGAATAAAAGTTACAGGTTCTGTTTCATAACATTTTATGCATCTATGGCTTTGACAGACTATTTAAACTATTTTTACAAATACATTCTACAGTAACTGTGTCTATGGGCTCAGGCATCCAGCCCTGAGAGAAACACAAAGTCTGTCCCCTGCATTTGTAAAAAAATCTGCCAGATGGGGCACATGTTCAGAATTAACTGTTGTTACAACTCTGCACTGAAACACCCCTCTCCACCCCGCAGAGGGGATGATCCCTGAAGCCTCCTGCTCCACACTGGGACCCACCATGAACGCCTGCTCCTTCACTGAGTGCAAAACTTGGACAAGTCAGTCCTGGTGGAACTGTAACAGCTTGCTTAAACTGCAAAACAAACCCCAACCCAATTCAAAATAGATTCCAACTGCGTTTTTAGATCTACCCACAGCTGTTGCTGTCCAAAAATGAGACTTCAGTTCAAGATAACATTACATCACTGTGAAAATGAAACCGTACACTTGTCAGAGTATAGGAACTTCTTATACTGGCTACATTCTTCATTAAAGTCTCCTAATACAATCTTGGTTTGCAACGTATTGTAAAAGAGAAACTAAACGTATTTGCAATACTTCAACAGGAAAATGCAGCTCTTTCCAGACTGAAAGAATATGAATTTTGTTAAGTCAATAATGACAACATTTTTGTAGGTAAAAAGTGCAAATTTGTGTATATTACCTCTGAGAATTTTACACTGCTACCTACAGGGAATTTTTCGTTTTCTTCATTTTGATGTGCTTTACCAGTTGAATAATACATTTTGACCAAGAGTCATAAAGTATATTTGACTGCTGCCTCCTGACTGTACAGACGCAAAGAACACCTTGAAAAGGAAGAAAAAAAAAGAAAAAAGAGATGCTACTGTCAGTTTATATTTATGAACATATTTTTACTCATATAGGAAATGTGATAGAATGCCACAGTCCCACATACAAGGATATATATATATCACAATTGAATTTTAATCCCATGAAAGACTTTTTAAAGTGAAACTGTACTTGCAATACAACTGAGTTTTTAAAATGTATTTATTTCCCAATTTGAAAACATTTAAAAATAATTAATCTAAAATTTTGGGGTCTCAGTTTTCTAAATATGACAGTGGGACTAAGCTAAGATGTCAAAGGACATTTATGAAAATTGCTGTATGGAAGAAATCATACCTGGTTATCAGTACTTTGGTGTCTGCAATTAGGAGGGCTGGGATTTTTTTTCCCCCATGGTGACTGCTGTGAACAGCCTGTAATTTCATTAACCCAGTAGAGGCAGTGCTGTAGCTGGGAATTTTTGGGGCTGACTCACTAACCCTCCCCACTATACCTGTGCTGCTGGGCAGTTCACAATGTGTGGATTTGTTATCACTGACAGCAGTGAAGGCTGGGTGGAACAGAGTTCCAGCAGAGCAATATCTACAGTGGTGCTTTGTGGGATCAGCGCTACGTTGGCTTTGAACAGGGAAGTTACACCACAGCAGGAAATAACCAATAGCAAAGTTAGAAAAATTATCTGATCTGTCACAGTCAGCTATTACTCATTTTTGCTAAGTGACTATACAGTTTTCATCTCTGTACCTTGTCATTTCTTTCACATAGAAATTTTAGCTTCTGTGCTTTCTTGTGCATAAATACTCCTTCCAGATTTCCTGTTTCCACAGAGCGTAGTTCAATTGCTTTCTCTCCCCAGCCCATGACCTGGTTGGACTGTAGGTAAGCTAAAAGAAAAAGAGGGGAAAAAAAATTACACTATTTACCAACTGAAAGACTGATTCTCGCCTCATTTATGTTAATTATGGATCTGGTGCATTTCTCTTTGATAACAACATATTCTGAATGATTGGTACTTTAGGTTTACACAAAAAGCCTTGGGAATAGCAACTAAAATTCAGTTTCTCCTCTCAGACTTATTTTGAACTCTAGACATGAATCTTAACTACTACTGCATATCTTAGAATCACAAAAGGTTGGAGGAAACCTCTGAAGGGCATCTTGTTTAACCACTGGTCCCAAAGTGGGGCCAAATCAGACAAGGTTACTCAGGACTTTGCCCAGACACGGTTTGATGGATATTTCACAACCCCTCCAAGACCCTGCTGCAATGCATCATTACTTTCAAGGGTAAAAATTTCTTCCTAATATCTGATTGGATTTTTTCTTGGTGCAACTTGTGACCATTTTTGCCTCATCCTTTAACTGTTCATGTCCAAGAAAAGTCTTGACTGTCTTCTCTGTACCCAGCACGTGCAGAGACTGTACTCTGTTCCCATTATGAAACTTCGTTTTTATTTACAATGGAGTTCAGCTTAGTCTGAAACCTAAATACTTTAGAATCTGAGACTAAGGTGTGATTAATTTGGTGTCCTTAGCTACTGTCTTCCCATCACTGGTTATGTGCAGTATCTCCAAAACCAAAAGAAGACACTCTAACGCTGTGGAAGCTTACTAAAATATTCCCTTTAAATCTGGCAGTAAGAAATTGGAATCGAGATGAAGGAGTTAACCCCACAGATTTCAAATTAGGCACAGTTTCAGTGAAAGCCCTCTGATTAGTGCTTGTATGGGCTTCCAAGATGAAATCACATTAGTTATGCTCTATTGGTAGTCAGTGCTCAGAAACTGTTCTTCTTGCTCAACTATCAGCTGTTATTTTGTTAGTCTGAGAATTCTGGTGCTCTGAAATCATGTAAAGGGAATGTGTGCACTGGCCTGAGTTTTAGCTTCAGTGGACAGTGCATGTCTGCCCTACATTATTAGGGTGAGCAAGCTCTGCTTCTTAAAATCTTCCATTATGATTTAGTTCTTTGTCTAAAAATTAAACTTTTAGTACAGAATGATACAGGAAAAGCCTGTAATCCTGCTTGAGAAGGACAGTAGAAAATAAAGGTAGTATGTCCACATGACTGTATATACTTCTAGAAGTGTTGATTTAACTTGGAATCCTTGCTTTAAAATTGTTGTTAGAATGAATGTATGAAAATCATACCTCCTTGGAAAAACATGTGGTTTGGCCACAATGTTGTGATTTTAGTTTCCTAATAGTCTATAAATTCCCCCTAAATCTGTTCAGAGACTTTCAGTTATTCTTTGTGCACACTGAAAGCCCTGCCACCAGGGCTGAGAGCAAGATAATTCTTTCCCAGCATCCCAGACATGAGGAAAGAGGAAGAAACCAACCTGTTTTAAAAGCAAAGCAGCAGTGAGAAATTGAGGCTAAGTGGCAAAATAGGAGGAAGGATATTATCTAAAACTCAAACACATGAAATTAATATATTTTAAAATCTTTTCTTTATGCCTCAGTTCCTAGGCTGTACAACAGGACATCACTGCTGTAGGCTGTGAAGAAGCTGCCATTAACATTTCTGAGCAGTGCAGCAGTAGCAGGATGAGCCCAGGGCAGCACCCATGCAGTCTAAAAAGTAAGGGTCTGAAAAGTAAGCCCAGACCACCCATAAAGTGAGGAAGATAAAAATGGTAATCAGACTTTTGCTGTTTTTTTGTAACAACTGACAGCACATTAACCTTTTCAAGCTTCGCTTTTGAACACAACAGAGACAGAGGCACCCTGTGGTTCTGGGGGCTGCATATATATAAACAGCATGAAATCATTCTGTGGCTACACTGTTTAGTATAGGTCATATAGGTCCAGCAACAAAAACTAATAAGCTTCCTGATGTTTTCCACTGCATGAAATCTACTCCAGGTGTCACTGTGCCGTGTCGACACCCGTGGCCTTGGGCAGACTGCAATCTGAGAGCTTCCTTGCAGCTCCCAGTAACCACTTCCTTAGGTTCTGCTGCACCTGCAGGTCACCTGCTGGAGCTCTGCTGCTGTGTTCTGGAGAGCCCTGAGCTGCAGGCAGATTCAAAGAGGAACAGAATAAAGCAGACACACCCAGTTCAGCCCCCATGCTCTGCTGGCCGCCCAGCGCACCAAGAACTTGTCAAGTGCCACGGGCAGGTTTAAGTACAGGCAGCATAAAAACTCAGTCTTGTAGCACAAGCAAAAAATCCCCAAATTTCATCTGTGAAAGAACACTCAAACAAAATGGCCTCACTACACCATTTGCAGGGTTGTCCAGTCATGAGGACTTGTCTAAACATGGAGATGAATTTGGAGGATAGCAGGCTGTGAATTCAAAGGTCTCTACTGAGTCTTGATAATCCCCCGCACATGGGAGCTCTTACCAGTGCTCCATGTGAGATGATTTGAGAGCACATACTCAGAGTAAAGTTGTCTTATTTTGGAACAATAGTTCTATACTACGAGCAACTTGGGAATAGTTACTGTGAGTCCACTTCCACCTCAGCTTTAGATAAAAATATCCTATGCTTCCAGCTGGTGTGTTGTAGAGCACTGAGGCAGTAATTTAACCACCTTTGGTAACACTGTCTCTTTCTCTACATAATATCCTTCCTGCTTCTAACATGTACAGGGAAAAGGAAACAAGGACTTTGACTGGTTCTTCGGGAAATATCCAAATTTCTGTCAACCCTCTAAGGCTACATA
The DNA here is from genome assembly GCA_013398175.1 of Climacteris rufus. NCBI lineage: Eukaryota > Metazoa > Chordata > Aves > Passeriformes > Climacteridae > Climacteris > Climacteris rufus. The sequence continues at coordinate 3,439,803 of VZRZ01008460.1, read as the reverse complement.
CTGTAAATAATTCATTACTCACACAAAAGGGCAAAAAGTGCTCTCAAATCTTATTAACTTGATGTTTCTTAATGCCTTTTTAAAACCAGTTTTATAGAAAGAAAATATTACAGCTGTATCTATATTTAGCCCTACATATGTATACATATTTCAGATTAAACATAAAATACTTATACAATTTTAATTTCCCACGGGATTTGAGCTTCCTCTCTTGGATTTCTTACTAACAGATTGGTCACAGAGGTCCCAATTTAAGACTATGAATAAGATATATTTAGATTCCCTGCCCTAAATCCATTGATTATAATACGAAGTATTTTCTGTTTTTTCTATCAAAATATTCTCACCAACTACAATTTTTTCTTTCAAGATACTTGTTTAAAGAAATCAAGAAATGAGCAAGGGATGTCTCGAGAGCACCCTGAGGGTAACAGGAGACCCTTCTATCTCTGCAACACAGAATGAAAATTTTGAGACAAGCTCATACAAACTTCAGGTCTGAAATTGTTCTAGAAATCCCAGGAAAAAGATCTTTTAAGAAACTGCCCAGTTGCCCCCAAACTGGGCCACTCAAGTAACAGTTATTCACACTTCTCTCACAATGCTTTTGTCTGCAGCCAAGAATATCAAAGGATTAAGAAAATTAATAGGAGTTAGTGGTAAAATTATTAAAATAACAGTTAACAGAAGTCCTTATGTCAAGTTTGAGTTGTGTGTTTATAGGTTAGGTTAGTTTTCAGTGGAAATGTTATTCCGATCAGAAGTCAAATTTGCTTTGTGCCACATTGCAAAGATTGACAGTTTCTGCTGCAAAGAAATCCATTTCTGAGACAGGAGAAGTTCTGCAGCAGCAGCAACACAAGGGTTCTCCAGGTAACACACTGGAAAATTTTCAAATGGCAACTGAGAGGGGCTGTTTGGAGATGACCTCCCTTCAGCTGGGAATCCACCCAAGCACAAACCAGAGAGACAGATGGGTGGAGACTGACACCATTCCTCACACGGAAAACCCAGCTTTGCTTTCTAAGCACTGGGAGAAGTTCTCCAAGGAGCAGAGAAAATCTAAACAATTCATTAAAATTGGCCAGACAGGATGCCAGCCTCAGAAGCATCTTCTCCATCCTCTTCCTATTTAACTGCCCTAAATGCTGTAACAACACTTAGGTAATTCTGTACTGATAGATTTCCATGCAAATGATTATTACGGTGTTGTGTTTAACAGCAGGAGAAATAGCTGTAGGAGCATGTGGGAGGCATTCCTTCTATTAAGATGTAATCAACCTTGAGAAATTGAGGATATTGTGCCTAGCCAGATATATTCCAAAGGATGTTTTAAATTAGAGTAATTAACTGGCACAAAGGATCATATATGCAGTTGGCCCAAAGGGGTAAAGCTTAATTCACTTCAATGCCATCTGTAAACATGGAGTGAAGTTTTTACTGAAGTTAAGGCTGTGTGATTTCCAGGCTGCAAGAATGCTCTACAGACCTCTCCTGTCTGTGGCTTTGATGATTCAACACTGGGAAGCAGGACTTAAGCTCTGGTCCACTTCTGAGGCACTGCTGCACACTGCAGCTAGACCATGTGAAGAAGCTTTGAGAGCAATCAGTGCCCAGGGACACAAACTGCAGATTTCCAAGAAGGAGTCCTGGATCTGTGTGACCCTTCTTGCATCATCCCCCTTTCTAAAGCAGGATGTGAGGATGTTCTTTGTTCCTTATCTACCATGCAGTTTTGAAACACACTATCTAGTAATAATGAGCTTCAGGATGTTGCAATAGTAAGAATAATACAACTAGAAAAGTTGCAATACAAAAATAGTTACAAATAACATCCATGGTTTAAAAACTATTAAATGTGTGATTAAGGTTAATCTCTGTCAGGACACTTATATAAATTGACTTTAAAGTTGTTTCTTCCCAAGGCAGGAAAAAAGGACTTCTGATTTATTAAGTACATGTGGGAAAACAAAGGAGAAGTTTTTACTGAAAATTTATTAAATAGCCATTTATGAATTAGTCATTAGTTATTAAATTAAAATAGTTCTTTATGAAAATAATATATATGTGCACCATAAGGTGAATAAGACACTACAGTCTGAAGACAACATTTATGTTAAGTAAGCTTGCTACTTTTAGTAAGGCCTAAGGAAGCCCATCCCAAAAAATGCTTCTTGAAAGTTTCTGTCTCCTTCAGACAGATTCCTCAGGCCAGCTTCCAATTACATTCAATATTTCTTATTAGAACTCTTCTTCCCCTGGTTGAGGAATTGCCTGTTCATTATTATTTCTTAGGGTGTTTCTAACACGAATTCAGAAGGGATGTAAAATTTCAACATATCAAAGACCAGTAGATATTCCTATGAAAACCACAGAATTGATACATCTTGATAAAATTTAATGATGCCCTGTAGCTCTGCTTAGGCCAATCATATAGGGGCTGAAAATTTGAGCTAGGGCTGTTCAGTGAAGGGAAGGAAGCACTGTACAGTTAATTTACAGCCTCAGACCTGTTTTTTGAAATTGAAACAGCTTTGTTGCTGAATGTTACTGAAACAATGCAAAAAATCAGTTGTGTTGTAGTGACTGTGTTCCAGAGGAGGACTTTCTGCCTTCAGTACTGTTGAAAACCTTCTTCAAATGTCAAACCTGGCATTTACTCAAGGGTGTTACTCTATTGATTTTAATGGTTTTTTCCTTAAAACTGCTCAGCTAGAAGTGAAAGGAGAAAAGTGAACATCCTTGATTTTTCACTGCAATATCCAGTTCCTTCCAAGCTAACAGCATGCCATGTACAATCTAAGGTTTGTTTTGTTTGTTGGTATGTTTGTTTAAAAATGCAGAAGAACAGGAGTGAGACAAATTAAAAGTAACAAGTAATAAAACCAAAAATCTGGCTGTGCTGTTCTTGGTTTTCGCCATACTGTTAGCTTGAAGCCCTGTGGGAAAGGTGAAACAAACAGCTGTCCTGGCTCCAGTACAACCAGGCTCTCCTCCTACACAGCCAGGCAAGCATGGGGAGATGAACAATCTATCACAAATACCCTGGGCTGGCAGCCCTGTGAATTTAAAGTGATAAAATGAAGGGGCCATTTGACAGCAGTTACAGATCTCTTCAGTAACTGACCCCTCTGTAGCTGTGAATTTCTACATAAAACACTGTGAGCTATGAACAACTAAAGCACTTTCCCCCCTCTGTAATTCACATAATTCTCTCTGTGAAAACTAGTGATGAGCTGCATCTTCAGTGAAGTCTGTCTGTATTGCCAATGTGTGATGCAATAAACAGTGTGACAAGAATACTGACTGTGGTCCAAATGGGAAGCCCCTATTGCAATCATTGGCTGTGTTAACACAAACAGCCATAAATCTGTTTACTCTTTACACATCTGCTTTGCTCAGAAGTTGCTTTATGTGCCATACAACCATTTTCACACGGATACAAACCTCATAAAGAAGTCAGGCTTCATGCAGCAGAATCTTACATTTAATAAAGAGCTATTTTTCATACATACCTACAGATGCTGGCATTTCTCCCCACTGCAGAACAGTCTCCTTTGTGAAATGCCCATATATATCAATGTAGATGCCTTCATCTTCATAGGTGAGCAGCAGCTCCATTCCGCTGGTGTTGGGGAGGATGATAATGGCATGTGGGCGAATTGTCCCCTGGATCTACAATCATATTTTACTGAGATTTATATCAGAACATGGACTGCAATTTCAGTGATGACATCAATCTAACTAGCTTGGCAGAGCAATAAAAAGAACTAGCTCATGGAAAGTGAAAGAAAAGCCTGTTCTCAGAGGCTGTGCAGTTTGCTAGTGAGCCTCAAACTGGCTTTATCCCCTTCTCCCCCCTTTGAATATGACAGTAGATTTGCAAACAAATCAGTGTTCAATATTTAACTTTAAATTTACCAGTGTTAATTGGTTTCAAGAAGCCATGGAGACACAATAATATTTACTTAGTCACTCACAAAACACTTGCATTTTTTCAATAGGAGAAAGGTGAAATAAATTTGAATTCACATTTTTTTCAGAGATGGAGGAAGGACAGAAATTCCCAGGAGATCAGGGCTTTCACTTTCCATGATATTTCCCTATCCCCACTCACAAGTTAAAACCTGCAAATTTAACAATTTTCACCTTGCTGTAAAAAGTTCCCTGGGCCTTCTCATTCTGTCCTTCCCTTCCCATATCCTTCACTACAAACAGCTGCCCATTTGACTGCTGTTGGGCACACCTCTGCATGCCACAGGAACAGTGCATTTCACTCACACGAATCTCTCCCAGAAGCCAACACGTCCCAAGCAAAAAAATGAAAAAACCAAAGAAAGCTGAAGTACACAACCATGAAGGTGGGGTTTTATGAAAGCATTTTTGAAAGAAAAAGAGGACAGCCTTAAAAAACAGTAACGAAGCTTTTCCTTGTTTAAAGCGCTACTCAAAACAGGATGTTAAAGAGTAAATTAAGCCACCACAATTAATATTTTTATAGGAAGCAATGACTGGAGCCTTACATCATTCTCACAAGCCAGCCACACGCAGATCTTTTCTTTCTTCAAGCACAGACACTTATGCACACCGTAAGGGCACAACGAACAGTAAAAGAAGCACTGAAGCTGTACTTGCCAAACTGAATACACTCAGGCCACCCACTTGACTCCGTGCCTCGGCAACAACTATCCGTAACACTAGAACGGGGATCCAGAGCCGCAGAGCAATTTTAATGCGTCGCCTTGGGACTCGCATGAGCGACCGCAGCAGGTAAGAGATGAAGAAAGAGGTGGGGAACCAGGAAAAGAGGCTACCAGAAAGCAAGAGTATCTCAAGTCAGCCTGTTACAGTCTGGGCTGTTGCCACCATGAAGCTCCTGGAGAGAATTATCCAGTTCTAGCAGATGCTCTTTAAAATAATAAAACGCCAAAAAAGATAGAGCTGCCGTGGCGGCCGATTTATGTCAGGTCTAAGACTCTAAAGGGAAAATGTATTTTTAGTCTGTGCTAACTGGTGGCTGAAGAGTGCACACAAACGCAGTCAGTCTCAGGTGCCCCACATATTCAGGGCAGTCACCTGGGAAATCTCTCTCATCAGGTACCTAATTGTATTTGCAGTGTGTTGAAAAAGTAAAGCCTCTAAGAATGTTCTTTGCCTTTCTTTTTTTCTTTGCCTTTCTCTTCTTGGGCAATTATGCTAATGATCTTTTTGACAAGTCACTGATCACCTTGCTCAGCAACCCACTTCCAGAACGGCACATGGGTACCATGTTTCAATTTATAAACCGATGTGAATTCATCATAGCTGCATAGTTAACAAAGCTACTGTCAGATTAAATAAACCCTCTAACAAGACAAATATTAGATCCCTTAAAAAAACACTGCACAGAAATAAACAGTACAAGCCTTTAGCAGGTGATTCAACAATGAGAACAGCTAGAAAAGTCCCTTTTCAGTTAAGAGACGTTTATAAATCTAACAGCCATCGTCAAACTCTGTGTCTCTCAGGAACACAGCTGTGACAGAACGTGGAGGCTGTGGCTTGCAGGGGCAGCAGAGTGATCAAGTGGCTGGCACAGGAGGAGTGGGTTTTCATTTGGGTTGAAAACAAGGGTCTGAGAGTGGAGAAAAGTTAAAAAATAGATGGATTCACAGCACAGGCTGCAACATGCACATCTGGGATGAGATTTCTTCAGACCTCCCAAGCAAAACTTTGGGACACATGGCCTTGGGATGCAGGGAGGCCATGGCACCCTCGGCCCCTGTGGAGCTCTGTTGACTTCAGGGAGGGTTCAAGTGTGCACAGAAGCTTCCTTGCCAGGAGCCTCCCATCAGACTGGAGCCAGTCTGGAACCTGCCAGTTTGCTGAACCTAAGCCCCCAGAATTCTCTGGATTTTGAGGCTCACAGCTTTGAGAAGAACTATCTAGAACAGCTAAAAATAAGCAAACAAACAAAAATATTAAAACCATAGCACAGAGTTCATATTGGAGAGCCCCATGCCAGCCATTCACTTCTGCAGAGGAATTTATCTGAGTTTAAGCAGGAATTTAGTGGCCACTATCACCTCAAACAGAAGACACAATGCAGGATGTAGGTATCAACCTGAAATCAACACCTTCACACCAACTTACTGACAATCTGAGACAATCCTGAGGAAAATGTAAAATTTCTGAATTTACAGACTGATTTCATGGGCAACTGAATGACAAGAAAATTCACAAATTTATTGAGTCTGAAGTTGGGTTTGTGCGAAGTCTGCACAGTGGCAGATTGTAAAAATCGACTAAATTCATGTAGATATTATTGTGTCTTTGACTGTTTAAATCCTAAATTTCCAGGATAAACCAATTAAAAATAGCACTTTCCATACAATAGGCTTTCTGACATTAAACCACTAAAACTGATATTCTAGATGTGATAAAAGCATCCTAACAGGTCTTCAGGGTTATAAAAGAAAGTAAAAAGTGGATTTCTATTAGCTGCCACTAATTCTCTTACCCTGTCTTTTGAAAAACATCATGACTCTTCATCTGATCATCATCAATATACAGCCCAAAGAACAAAGGCATTAATGTAGTTTTTTTGGATTATCTTACGTGTGTTGGAAGGTACAGGTCATACACGGATCCAGAGTCCACATCAATGGCATGAAATCCCACTACTGAGCCATATATGACCTTTAGTCTTTGTCCATTTTCAACAGTCAGGTCAACTGACAGTGGTTTGTGATGAAGTGAGGTAAAGGACTGGAAAAAAGAAAAAATATTATATATAACACAAAAAAGCTGTTGGTTTACAGAACTACATTTAGGATCTTAAGAACTCTCAAAACTCAAAAGTTAGACAGCTATTTTTGTTAAATAGTAGGTTACAGTAAGGATCTAAGTATCCATCACCCGCTGAGTTGCAAGGGCAGTTGGATAATTCACTTGTGGTTTGAAAAAGAAATCCGGATTCTAGAAATGGACTAAGTAAAAATTAGGCTGAACACCTTTTGTGTTCAATTTCTTCCCCTTTTGAGGGAAATCAACATGAACTTTGTGAATTCAAACGCATATTTTGGCACAGCACGTGCTGTGCTTGGCTGGGGTGCAGAGAAACAAGTTCCCTCTATCATCACTGTGACAGTTTCATGCCTGCCATCTCCAGTGTATCAAATGAGCTACATTTTCTTTAAAAAAACACTCATTTTATCTTCAACTAGAATAAATGTTATACAAAACAACAAAAACAAAAGCAGAGAGCAGATGAGAGACAGTGAGAGACAGTGACACATCTGAACCAAAGCGATGTTTCACTTACCTTAAAAGCCATGAATTTGTGATAAGGCTTTGGAGCCCAAGCATAAACCTCCACTGAGTTTTTCAAAGCAATTACAAGGAATTTGATTCTCTCATATTTTACTGTAATACAAGAAGAACAATTCCTTAGGTACAGACAGACACTTAAATCAAAGACCATCTCATCACATGAAATAATTTCAATGGATTACTTGTAGAGGTAGACATTATCCAGCAAGGGAGACTAATGCATTCTGGACATCAATTTTTAATATCACCAGTGACAACACCTTGACTGGAAACCTATAATTCATTTATTTTCAGTAAAGCCAAATGACTGTTAACAACATTTACATATTCCTTTTTATATAGTGATGAAAAAAAAAGATCAAACTAGCCACGAAAAAAGGTCTTGACCCTGCAGCTAAGCCAACCTGCTTGATTTTTTAAGTGTGAACACATTCCAACATTGCTGGTTATGAATAAAGTACTGTTGGAGGACTAGTGGTTGTTGGCTGAGCAATTGTGTTAGACTTGGCAGGATGAATTTTCAGTTCACTGCTCGTCTGTGGGTTAAATCCCCTGGTACTGTGTGGGCGAAGGACTCCCATCTTCCTGAGATGAATAAGCATTTAAGAGATGAGCAATTTCTCTGAGACAATTAAGGTCATGCTGGGCCCACTGAGAATAAATGAAGAATCATGCACTGAAAATTAAGATTTCTTTGTGCATTGTGTTTTCACTCTGCCAGAGACAAGCATTTGGAAACAGGATCCCATCTCACACAGGCAAAGAACAAGAAAACCCAGCAAACTCCACCAAAAATGCAAAACAGCACATCCTTTTCCTCCTCTACCTGGAAAAATGGCTGTAAGACCAAAGGTCAAGATACAATAAGATTCGCCAAGAGAAAAACAACAGCAGCTGTGCTGTCAAAAAAGCAAGAGTGGCTTGTCATATGTAAACACAGAAGCTCCTACCAAATGTTTGCCTAATTCTAGGATAAGTATTTTGGGGTTTTTTTAAAAAAAGAGCACACCAAACCCAACGATGAGCAACTGAAGTGGAATATGTGGTTGCTTAGCTGTAATCACAGTTAAAGTAACAAGACACATCTGTTTCACATTCCTACTCTTTTAATCCCTGCCGTTTTTAAACCCATGAGATACAAAGGCAAAACAGTCAAGCAAGGTATTCATGAGAGGCAGCCACCCCATGTTTCCTGTACTCCTCTCTATCACGGCTCTGTTTGACTGTGAAGAAAAGTGCCACTTTCATAGACCAGCCTTCCCCAAAACAAAACTTGTGCCATACATCCAAGCCCTCCACCCACAGTTAAATGACAGAAATTATCACAATCCTCATGTTCATCTTCAAGAACGAGCTGCCTGAAAGCCAAAGAAAAGCAGGAGGGTACCATTTCCAGGGTGTTTAAACAAAATTTGGGTCTTTCATGAGAAAGGGATGAAGCACATCTGGATGTAGCACATCCAGACTGATCTACCTAAGGATATCCTACAAATATGATTCATATGACTTGAACTTGGTCCAGTTTCTTAGCAGTTACTCAGGGCCAACAGGGAACAGCATGGAGGTGCAAAACATCCGTCTAATTAAAACCTTAAGTAATTACAGAACAACTAAACCACTGACTGAGCAGAGACCATGGCTGGCACCCCCTCCTTCCAGCCATCACAGAGAACAGCCATAACATCATCTGGTAACTGCTGCAAGAAGAGATGCTACCTGGAATGACAGGGAGCAAAGCATCTGCCATGTAAAACAGGGAGGCTTGAAAGAACTCAAGAGATATTCACCCCAATACAATCCTGAAATGAAGCTGAAAAATGCTGCTGTCACAGGATGCAAAAGGAGGATGATTAAGCAGCTCTCCAAGGGAAAAACAGGAAATCCTTACCGACTTTGTAGTGCACACAGCCCTCCAGGTCACCCACGGACACCCAGCCTTGCCGCTTCTCCACCTCGGGATCATTGCGCAAAATTTTATTTCTCAGCCACGACAAGTAATACACCCTCAACTTATTCTTCTTCCCTGGGATTTGTGAAAAGAGACAGAACACTTTAAATTCCTGAACTACAAACTTTAAATTCCTGAACTACAAATTCTCCTACAAACTTACAAAAAGCCAGAGTTTTGTGACCCCGAGTACAGTGGGTCCTTGTGCCTTGCCAAGGTCAGAGAACAGTCCAAGGGCACAAAAGGAGAGCCTGATGTGATTGGGGCACACAGGAGGGAACTGGCCCAGGAGCAATCCTATGGCACTGGGCACATGTGCCCTTACCTTGTCACTCAACCTTCATGCAAGATTTTCACACCCAACTAAAATTCTTCCCTCAGGCCAAAGAACAGGTCTCTACAGACACAAGTATTATCAGAAACCACCACACTATGTGGCACTTACCCTGGGACACAGGCATGTCCTCCAAAGGACACTCTGAATAAGCAATTCATTTAGTCCTAACTAACTGCTAATCTTCATTAAAAGTAGCTATTTTTCTTTTGGATGCCTTTTCAGGTGAGAATTACTTTGTCATCTTCCTTCTCAATCAGTCTTCCTGTCACTTTAGTTTGTAAGGACCTATGGTGAACAGCACTCTGGGACCACAGGTTACTCTGAAGGGAAGGACTGTGTCATGTCCCAGCAGAAACTGGAGCTGGCAGGACAGGACAAAGAGCTCTTGCCACTGCCCACCACGCTGAGTCTGGATTGGAGACAAGGAGCTGCCATTCCTTGCTGGACCCACACCTCTGACCCTGCTTTGTACTGTGCATCCTTTGAGGCCACTCTCATCTATGGGGACTAAGGGCAGAGTCCAGACTGTTTCCCAGCAGAGGCTGAAGATCTCCACTTAGTGTTACTGATTCACAACACAGATCATTCTCACATTTCTGCTCGTAAGTCTTGTTGAACACAGGATGAGGTTATTTAAAGACATGTAAATTGAACTGCACCTTAGATAGATGCTCACCCATCACAGAAACAAGCAGAGTCACAAACTAGAACTTGCTGCGAATCAGTCCATTTTAGGAATATGAAACACTCTGTACTTCCCACAAACCATTTTACACATTAACCACGTAATGAATTGTCCCACAGCCACTCTAGAATGAGGGTGTAAACGTTAAAAATTCAGGAGAGTTTTCCAATTAACAAGAATAACTGTCCTGTGATTTTCTGAAAGAGGAAATTCCTCAACCTAGTTTATAACCTAATTCTTCTTTTTAATTGCTTCCAACCCCAACGCAGGTCAGACTCTTTTAGACACTGAACTAACCTGATATAGTAATTAGCACATTGAGTCCTTCCAGAACATCCATTTGCTGGAATCGTCTCCTTGTAATCAGCGTATAAACTCTGCCTTGCCCACTTCTGTCCAGCAGCCACAATCCATTCTCTGTTCCCACCAGTAAATTTACTCCTGTCGATACACGGAAGAAAATGCTGCATAAGTCACCTAATGATTCAGAGGTCACCAAGTGTTCACTGTTTTGAGAACTGATTTTTATTTAATCTCACTTAATGGAACCTGGTAATTTCTCTGTTGCTCTGTGGATGACTTCCCAGAAAAAAAAGATCTCACCACCAGAGTTTTTGTTCAGCAGAACACTTATATACCTATGGAACTTGAAGGACGAGTAGTTCTGATGAAGTCAATGTTGATTTTAACAAAAAACAAAATATTCCGTGAACTTGAACTTCTCAGGTGACCTTGGAAAGTACCTGTGAGCAGTGCAAAAGTCCCAGTCCAGCACCATTACAGTAGTGACACTGGGGATCCAACTAAGTCATCTAAAAGTCCCTAACAATTAAGAAAAAAAAACCCAACCAACAAACAATCAAAAAAAAAAAAATAAAACCACCAAAACCCAAAAAAACCCAAAACCAACAAAAAAACAAACAAACAAACCCCCCCAAAATAACCTCAAACCCCTAATCCAACAAATAAATCCCCCCCCCCCCCCCCCAATTCTCTTTTTCCAAATACAACACTCAAATCATGGGGGAACCAAATTTGTAGGAATAAGCGCTCCTGTTCCAAGGATGTGCAGGGTTTATTTGAAAACAGTCTCTATTTTGGAAGAATGCCTTCAAATGCCAAATTAAGGAGTGAATCCACCTGAAATCCAACTGCTACTAAGGAAGGTAAGGCTCCAGTAGGTTGCTGACATCAGAGAATGTCAGAAATGGTGTTTGGCTGGAATGACAGCTACGTTTCCTAATCAGCAGGTTCTAAAGACACGACATAAGGGATCCTGCTGTAACCAGCACCCTCCTTCCCTGGCAATGCTCTGACAAGTACCTGATGCTCTTCAGCCTCAATGCACATTTCATCACAGACACTGCCACTCAGCTCTGTTCTTAATTTAAAATTCTGGATTCCTACAAACACACATAATGCAAAATCTGTGAAGCTATAAACTGGGAATCTACATTTGCTTTGGATAATGCTCCATTTACTTAATTCATTTGCTTTTCCAGGCTCAAAAAGCAAGGAGGAGTAAAAGGCTGGGTGAGTCTCATAGAATACATTTGTTCTTCTGAAGCAGAAAGATGGTTAGAACAACTCAAGTGTTTAGCTAGTGTGCAACTGCAAGGGGCAAGGTCTACAGCTGCTGAGATGTGGCCTGGCTACTGTGTCTTGGTTTGACACCATGTGAAGCTGACCCTGTAAAAACTGTGTAAGTTTAAGGAACCATTCACTGAGGTTCAGAACGGCACTGACAGCAGGAACCAAGCAAGACAAGCTTTTGGAAAGAGTGATGCCTGGCCTGCTTCAGATTCTTGGAATGCCTAACACACATGACAGCAAAAGGCTTCGTGTTTGGATTATTTGCACCAGGCCAGGGCTCTGTGATCAGCTGTGCTCGTGTGCAGCTCAGGTGAGCGTCACGTGCTGCAAAAGCTGCTGAAACATTCACAACTTTTGGCTCTCCCAACAAGCACAGTTTCAGTTTTCTCATTCTAATGCACAAAGTGATGTGCTTGCCATCTCCTCCCAAGGAGGCAGTGCCCTGTGAGTGACACAGGTATCAGCTCAGGGACCCACTCCAGGGCGCTCTGCCAGGAGAGCTGCAATACAACTGTGAAACCTGCCTGGCAGACACTGCCAGCCTCTCCTGCTTTGCCTTCCCTCCACACACCTGCCCAAGGACTCACCCCACAGAGCAGCACAAAGGACCTCTGAGTTGAATTTCTTCTTGTATTTACGGATTTCTGGGCTGTCACTCTGCGGGCGGATATTGGTTGGATTGACATTGACAACGGAGCCCTTCCTTGCATTTTCCCTCCTGACAGGCTCAGGTTTGGCACTAGATGCTGGAATGAAAGATACATGCAATTGTGGAAAATGTGATTGTTTGGCTACAGCTCATATTTGATCTGTTTGTGGGAAAATGAAAGAAACCCCAAAGGGGTGAGAAAACACCCTGGGAACTTAGTACAGCCAGAAAAATAAATCTGGAGAATTCCTCAGGCATTTCTGAGAGAGCATGGTGGTAACACAGCAGCAGAGTACAGCAAACCACAGCAAACCCCATCTGAAAGAAGGGCAGAAGCAGCACCATGAAAATTCACAGCAATGTGAAGTTTCAGTTTCAGTTGATTTTACACACAGTTTCCATTCCCAAGCAATAAGCCCTCCCCACTGTTGACCACAAAAAAAAAAAAAAAAAAA
>VZRZ01008460.1:3354580-3426797 GCA_013398175.1 Climacteris rufus | reverse complement strand
AAAAAAAAAAAAAAGAAAAGAAAAGAAACCAGGAGGGACATTTTATGCAAGTAAAGCATACTCACGAGAACTACAGGAAGGTCCTACTGGGCTGGTGGGAGGGGTGATGGGCAGAAGTCTTGGATCTATGAATGATGTGAATGATGTTGTGGAGGACGTGCTGCTCTTGGCAGGTGGGCTTTCAGCACACGGGCTCTGCAGTGAGAAAGAAGAGCTGCTTTAGGGCACCTCTGTGCCTCTGGGGCACAGAAATGGCACGTGGCACCCTCAGACATGAACAGTCTGTAGGCAGTAAATGCATGGTTCAAACTCAGTGACAGGAGTGGAGGCCTGAGCAGGGAGTTGCGTTGGGATGCTCAGCCAGGCACTGCACTCCAGCCCCGATCCCCAGAAGAGCAGGTTGGTCCCTCATCGTAAAAGAGACAAGACAGATGAACTAGAAAGGGCTGGAGGAAGATGATGGTGCAATTTATTCCATCTGTAATTTATCTCTTACCTTGGTCAGAGGTTTGTTCTGAGGTTCCTGGCAAGTCAGTGGCACTTGTGGTGGGTTCACAGAGGGGCCTGTGATTTGGCTTTGCTGGAGGAGATCTGGCAGGAGATAGTTCTGGTTGTTCACACTCCAAAGGCCTTCTTGGGTGTTAGAAATTTGTTTCCCTAAAATCTGATCCTGCATGAGAACACAGAGTTAAACACCACATTTAGTGTATTTCCAATGCACTCTGCAATTTCAGCTAATTAGGATGATAAATAATGAGCACATGGGGAGGGGTGCTCTGCGTGAGGCATCATTTAAAGACAGAAAGATTAAAATAAAAAGATTAAATACAAAAGTGTACAGCGAACACCTGAGATGACAACTCTGGGTTCCACTCCTGAAGTGCTCCACATATATTCTTCATCTATGTCACCTTAGCCACAGAAAAGGAAGGAAGTTCAACCTCAGAGACACCAAGTCAAATGACTTGCCCTAAAGAGTTACAGATCTGACCTCTGTGTACTGCAGGCACAAGTAGGCACTTCTTGGTTGTGGACCTGCATTTAGTTCAGAGCCCCTCACCATTCATTTCACTGCTTTTCATTTACTCAATTAGGAAACCTTACTCCAGAAAGATGACATTTAGTAGGATCCAGCATCAGCATTTCCAGTGAAGTGACATTTAGTTCTGCAGACCTCCTCAGAGCATCCCACCAGCTTCACAGAAATAGTTGTGAACTGAGGTACCACACAAACTCCCTCCCTGACAGCACAATCTATGTAGGGAGAGGCTGGTTGCTGGGAATACATGGTTGGAAGGAAGAATACATGCTGAGGGAATACATGCTGAGAGGAAGACAAGATATGTAAAGCAAGAAGTGTCCCAGATGGGGAGGGCAGTGCAGAGGGTACCTGAACACCATGGGCACTGGGAAATGGAAAGGGATGGGAGCCAAGTACTACACCAGAAAATTCCTCCTGAGTTTCACCAAAGCAAAAGCACCAGCCAACTCAAGCAGCTTGTGGCTGGCTGAACTCAAGGCAACTCTGTGTGTTGTACTAACTTTGATAAACAACCTACTGAAATCAGATCAGCTTTTTTTGAATGCTGGCCAAAATATGGGGAAAAAAAGTAAGATAGTTCTACATAAAAGACATTTGCCTTTTAAAAGTCAAGTAATTAACAAGAAATCAAGTTGATGCTAAAAGTATTTTATATTTTAATTTAGATATAAAAATTGAAACTAAAACATGCAAGTCAGTATTTGAGATTAGGGAACCAAGCCAGTATGGGGTTTTTTTTGTTCAGTTTTGAGTCACATTCAGCTGAATTAAACCTAACCAAATCCCCATTTGAATAATTTGGGCAGCTTGGTACACCCTAACCACATCAAAGCAGTTCATGCTGATGGGACAGGGAAAGGGACGTTGGAGAAGTCGTGGAGACTCATGGTGGCTGTGGTTGGTGGGTGAAAAAGGGTTTGGAGGAATGCATGGGAGGCTCCATGAGAGGGAGGCAGAAGACTAGAAGGCATCAGAGAACTTTTTGAGGAGAAGCATCAGCCATCTGCCTGTTCTACCTCCCACACTTGTCTCCAAACCCACCAAAACGCAACCTCAACTCTTTTCCATCCTCCCTCATCCTCAGTGTGGGCCTCAAAGACCCCAACCTTCTCCCTTCCCTCAAACAGCCTATTTCCAATACCCAGGTATCAGGGGAAAGGGGAAACACTGGGCTGGTTTTGCCATAAGAGAAATACTGTTTTATGCCCTTTTTATAGTTCTTTCTCCATAGCAGAATCTTTTCTCCTCAAGGATGGTGGGATGAAGGCCAAGTGGAACTTCTTCCCCAGTCAGGAGGGTCACCACTCTGGTTCGAACCTTAGAAATCACACCAGAGGTAAAGAAAACTCTTTTTTCTTTCTAGCCCTGCCACAGCTCACCCTAGCAGCTCTGGAGAAAACACCAGTTTCACAGCAATTTGTTTTTCTTATCTGTGAAGTGAGAGTACACTCAGTAATACGTGAAAAGGGCTCTGACACCAAGTACAAGTCTTATTACTGTAATTTTTTTCTTGTTTTCGACCACAAAGAACTTTGTTCAGCTTTGTCTCTCTTCATCTTGTCTGTGCTAATATTTATCATGGGGAAAAATCCACATGACTGGAAGCCTCTACTAGAAACTACAGCTGGAAGGAACCACAACATAACATATGAGAAGACAAATATTTTTGCTAAGCCAGTAGGGAGAGATGGAGTGGTTTTCCCCTCTTCTGGTAATATTTTAAGCAGTAGGAGATAGTTCTCTTTAAACTGGAACAAAAAGAAGTAAAAATATTTAAAAATAGCAACAATGCACACAAACAATAATCAGCAGTATTGCTTTCTGCCCAGTGCCTTCACAAAATACCTTGACATCAGAAACTACCACAGTTCAATAACAAGGACAAATAAAGAACTGCAATTTTGTACCTAAATGTAAGCATTTTTACAGGAAGCACAAAACCTGAAACTACACTATTTTTTTCAAGGCTTATAGCTATAATTTGCAATGACAGAGCAGGGCATCACAGTGAGAATGCTAACCAAGAAGCAATGGATACAGTGTTTACCATGCACATTAATGATCTGAGTCCCCCTCACTGCACCCACCCCCTTACAAATGGCCAAATTACCTTCTGTTCTGCCACGGTGCTTTGGGGTTTCAGTTCAATTCCATCTGGTACCCTTGTCCTTGAGAAATCTGCAATTCTGCTGCTTAGCAGTTGCCTGGTAACAAACTCCAATTAATGAACATAACTACTTCAAGGGAAAAAAAAGAAGAAAAAACCACACATATCCATGTTCAGAAGTGAACATAATTAACATTCAGTAGATACACTCAAAGGTTCTTGTACAAAAGCAAGCTGATTAGTCTGTGGATCCACCTGAACGGACTTGTGCCTGAGGACCACTCACACGCAGCAGGAAGCTCTCCCCACCTCGACAGAGAGCATTCCTTCATCTCCCTGCATTTCATCCATCACCTTTCAGACACTGCACAGCTCAGGAAAGTCCCTCAAGCAGTCATTTGAGAAGTGCCTACTTCAAAACTTCTGTCTCCCCTCATGCATTCCCCTGTGGGGTGCAATTATGAGCCACCCTGCTCTCCAGAGAGAGCACCAGCTGCTCTGCCATGTGCTGCTGTCAGGGATCTCTCTGCCAGGGCCTACTGGGACAGGCCACGCTGGAATTTCATCCTGTGAAGCAGTCCCTGAAACATGGACATCCTCACCTTACATACAAATAAACACAGAAAACGTTGCCCAGTGCACACAGAGACAGAAGAAAGCAAGAGGTGCTGGACTGGCTGGGGCCAAGAGCCCCCCTGGCCTAGCATCTCTTCCTCAACAGTGACCAAAAGGAGTGAGAACGATGCAAGTTGTAAATTCTCAGCACATCACTGTCTCCTGCACTGCCCGAGGTATCTTTGCATTTAAAACTTTTTCACTCAAGTGCAACTGCTTCAAATTTCTGTCATTGAGGCTCTGTCCCCATTTCTGTACACTTCCACCTCACATGATTTATTTATCCCACTTATTTATTTATACTCATTTCTTTATTACTGCAATCCATTTAAGCCTATCACATTTTTGCCTCCTTTCCAGTAATTATAAAACTGACTGGATTGAGGATGCTGATGTGAAGGGCTCTACAGTGCTACATGCCAACTGGTGGCAGGCTGTGTTTTTTTTTTTTTAAATGATGTTGTGATAACGAAGAAGAGACACCTACCAATTTAAGATGGTTGTGAAGCAGAAGAAGTTTTGTGATGCCTTCTGTTGCTTATCTCTTGGGTTTGGATCACCCCCCATAATCTATGCAAGTGGGTAAATAAATGCATACTAAACGTAGAAGGAATGACAAGATAAGGAGTAGGATCAATGGTGAGTGCCAGGACCTGTTGTTATCAGGAAAGCAAGCAGCAGCTGATCTTAAATAATGTCAACCTCCCACTTAGTAGGGGGAGAAAGTAATTCCTAGCCAAGCACACACCTGCACCCACTTTGTCCAAATGCTGGTAGGAAACAGCATTAAAAGAGCAGAGAGAGGAAACCAAACTATACAAATGAGTCCCAGGATACTGAGTGGTTTAGGGGGATTGTGAATACTGCAGGCACTGGAGGAGGAAGCACTCTCAGTGAAGTAGGAGAAATTAACATCAATGGAATAGATGTGCTATACAAGGAGGTAAGACACTGCATCAGATACACTGACACTCTTTCAATAAAACAAAAACCTGGAGTGGGTGAGGAAGAATTCTGGCTCATCTCACTGTAAAGAAAAACAAGACCAGAAGTTGTTTTACTGGTGAAAGACAGCAGCCCTTAGTCCTGGTGTCCTCAGAAATGAGCCTTCTCGGGGTGGTCACCAGGATTCACCCAAGAGAACAGGACTCCCTCTCTTGCACATGTCCCAAGTGAAGCCCTGCTGGGCACCAAGCTGGAGCATGCACATCAGGTGCTGTTCCACAGCCCAGGCAGGATGAGGAAAACACAGACTGTTTTTAGTAGCCAACTAAAACTTGTCCCAAGGTGCCTCAGCCAGAGCCCCCACAGAAACAGTCCAGAGTGCAAGGGGCTTCAGATCCTACAGGCACATGCTTTAGAGAGTAAAAAAAAAACCCAAATCCTTCACTTCATCCAGAATACACAAAGTTTCAACGCTGGCTGCTCCTTTCACTCTGATCACTATCCTTTTTGCTATTTACTTGGCAGCAATCAGGACTTATTTCCCAAAGTATCTTATCTTTTAATACAAATGAAGTTCAGCCAAGGTGAAGAGACTGTGTTAATAGCAAGATTATACTTTTGATTTTACAGGGGCCCTTGCAGTGGCTGTGTGCACAGGAAGGCAAACGTGACAGGGAGCATCCTGCTAATTGCACTTCTCCAGAGGATGGGTGGGTCTCACAAGGAGATGCAAATAACACATGCAGAGTTCCAAAGGCAGTGATACCACTCCTTCCCATCATTACAGCATGCAAGGATCACAGCAATCTAACACTTACACAGCAAAGACATTGCTACAGGGCAAATCCATATTTTTATGTAGAGTCTTTCTGAGGTCTAGGATGAATTCTATGACCTAGAGTGAATAAAACTTTTTACAGATCAGAATAAGGTGGTTTGGAAGAGGATCAGTAGGAAAATAAAGGCATTAGAGAAAAAGTCAGCTCTTTCAGGTGCACTGAGTAAGCTATATGATTTTTAACATTCTCTCTCCTCAGCTTTGAAAATGAACTTCAGAAATGCAAATCAGGAGCATATGCAGGCACAAAAATTCTACCTCTTCAGAGTAGCACAGGGGAAAAGGACTGGTACCAGGCCAACACAATAGCTTGCCAACAATACACCAAACCTGGGCATCTCTGCCTGAAGACTGACAAACCTGTATGTGTAATTCTGTCACAAGAGCGAGAACCCCATCCCAGAGAGCTCTGTGGCCATGGGATGCACTTCCAAGTAAATCCTAGCACTTGAATTAAACTGAAGTCTCATTGCAAGAAAATCAGGAGTTTCATTCATCAATACCAAAAAATGAGTCTGTTTGCTGTTCCTAACAGTAGGGTGGCCAAATGACCCCCTGACTCCTTTCTCTTGGACCAGCAAGCTATTCTCACTCCACTTTTTCTCAGCAGAATACACATTTTGCATTTCCTTTGGTAGAACACCACAAGATGTCAGTCACAAAACCAACACATGCAACTGGAAAGCTAGGGAGACACAGTTCAGGGGCAATCAGCTTGGGACAAGCCACAGCATCAGCTAGACACCACAGCAATTGTGCAAAATGTGAGTAATTAAAAACACAGTATATTTTACAACACTATCCCTCATTTTCATCAACAGCCCTGGTCAAGGAGTCAGCTTTTCAGTGGTAATTATTTCTCCCAGAGTGAACAGACTGCATGAATACAAGGGTCATGTTTGCTTTGCTTTCTTCACTGTGACCTGTATTTGGCATGAGGGCATTCAGTTTTCACAGTTTTCTTTCCCTCTCCTTTTTTCTGTCAAAAATTCCATGTAAGTGTAGATCAATGTGAAGTAATCCCTATAAAAGCACTACCAGTTAAAACAAGACATTTCCTCATTGTCCCAGGGCAGCAAGTCATCAAAGCTTATGTGCACATCTGATGGAGCAAACATTTACCCCCAGGAATTCATTAAAATGCAATTAAATTGCTTAATTACAACTGACATAAATGACTGATAGTAACTTCTAAGGAGGGGGAGTATTTATGCATGGGTCATTTTTCTAGATATTTAGAAGTGTTTAATTGTAAGAAAATAATAATAATAAATCAAGCCAACCTTGTGAGGTTCGTGTCATCTTCATCGCTGCTGCTGCTGCTGCTGACCTCATCACTTGAGGAGGAATAGTCTGCTGCTTTTAACAACGAGCTGGCACTGTCCTTCACCTTGGCAAAGGAGACTGGACTCTGAGCAAAGAAAACTCAGTTGAAGAACGCACTGTTAAGCAGCATGTGCAGTATTTTACTGTCCCAGCAAATCTAGTTATTGTCATTTCCACAGCAGAAAAAGCTTTACTAGGAAGCTGATGCTTTTGTTGGTCCATCACAAGTGGGTATTTCACACAGGAAAGTGACCTGAGCCACTGTGCTGAGGACTTGAGCTGGACACAAGTTAGACCTGGACCAACAACTGGTGGACACACTACTGCAGCAAAGAGGTCGAGCCAGCCCCACACCCCCCTCAGGACTCCTTAGTGACAGCAAACTCAAGCACCAAAACAGAGCTGTTTGCACAGACAGACCCTTGGTGAAAACCATGAACAAATTAAAAATGCCAGTGGATTTAAAAGAACCTACTGCAATCTGGCCCGGATGAGAAAGTTTTTCAGACTTCTTATGCAGCTGCACGTGGTTCTGGGACAAAACATTCTCTGCCTTGGCCAGTCCTGGATTCCCTGGAGGGGGAAAAAACCCCAAAAGTTTCTTTTTTTAAGTGTATGTGCAGAGGGTGAGAGAGCAAGACAAGCACACATAGCTACCACCTAAAGCAGACACCAGTCTCTGTTGACAAGCTTCTCTTTTCTCTTTGTTGCAAAGGAAAACCTTGCTGCTTATTTCCCAGTGGTTCTGGATGCTGCAATATTATGTATATGAATTGATACTGGTGCAGTTTAATGCTGCAAGAGTAAGACAAGCAAACCAAACCCCTGCTCACCCATTCCCACTGTGCACCAGCCACAGCTCCATGGAAAGGCAGCAAGGGGAAAAGGTGAGGGCATACTAATCCCTTCCTCTGATCCTCTTCTTGAGGAGAGGCAGCTCATCACAGCAGCAACTGCTGGTCACATTCCAGCACCAAAGGGCCCCCCTTTGCACAGAGCTGTACTCCTGTGACTGCAGACAGGGCTCAGGGAGAGGCTGCAGGAGCCTGGGCCCCCATGCACATCTTTGTGAGCAAACAGGGGTGCTGCCAAGCTTTGGCCTTCCTAAAACTGTTGCACAAAAAGAGTCTAAAGGGTCTGATTATCTAAACTCAACTGGGCTGAGGGCAAACAGCTGCACTGAACTGCAAATCTTCCCTTTCAGCAGGGGCCCCCCACTGCCTGAAAGCACTGGAAAAAGCAAAAGCAGCCTTGAAGAGATGCTCTGCACACAGTTCTTGATACAAGGGAAGGGAGGAAAGCCAATGTACCCTGGCTCTGCCCTGGGACACACTGGCCAGCTCAACAGCTACCTTGTTCAGCAGTTTCTCCCATGACTATCCCACTGTTAGCAACAGGACTCCTTGCAAGTTAAGGGGGGAGAGTTCAAGCTCACATAAAGCAGGATTCATATTTGGTAATTTAGGTAGTTTTGTCACAATGGTTTCGTGCCTTCATGCATTTTGAAAAGCTTTAAAAACTCAGAATTCCTTACTGGTCAATATGCACCTAAGCAACTCTGCAGAAGTATTAGCTTTAAAGTATTTATAGCCCTTTCCTGTCCAATTCATTATCCTTGTGGGTTTGGGAAAGCAACAAACTCTATCCGAAATGCCATATGCCAGAACTAGCTGTAATTTAATGACACTTAAGAACTCAAGGAGACAGTTCAAACCACAAGGGAGGTTTTCTATTCTTTCCATTGCTGGTGAGATTTTCATTTCTACATGCCAAAATAGCACAGCAGTTACACATCACGTGGACTTTGCAAAGTTGAGCTGGGCTGTTGCATGTTGTTCAACTCTGTTATTCAAACACAAAATGACATAAGAGCAAAAAGAAACAAAACCCAAGCAATTTAAACTGCCTTGGATTTCTCTTGTAAAAAAGTTTCTTATTCTGTGTAGTTAGTGAAAGCAAAACTGGCTTGATTGTGTAAGTGTAATAAATAAGCAATTTGTTCTTCATTTATCAAGGGCTTTTAAATTAGCAATGCAAACCTCAATATAAAAATACATTACCTCAGAAGCTCACTGGGGTGGTTTCAGAACATTTTTTACATCCACCCTCCTTTGCCTTGGGTGTGTGTGACTCCCCATGTTCCCAATCTTTAGTGGGAACCTGGATGCAAGGCCTTGTGACACACCACAGCTTCACGTGGGCTACACACAAACTTCCCTGCAGCTGACCCACAGGAAACACCCACAGGAATTGCAGGGGGAGAACAAAGCTGTCCACTTCTCCTTGTCCCCATCTGCCAGAACCTCAGGTCATGTCTCAGGAACCAGAGTCTGTACAGCAAAAAAACCTGCACCAGCACGAGCAAGCAGCTGCACTCCTACACTGCCACCAGTGACAGCAGAAGAGCTTAAAAAGCTGTACTTCGCTTAAATTAGATGAGGTTTTCTCTTCCTTTTAACTTTTGCACTTTTTGTTTTCTGTTCCACTATCTTTCTGCAAATAAAGGAATACTGGTGGAATATTTCACTAACTGCTGTACAGAGAGACCTATGCTTCCTTCAGCCAGTACATTATTAGAGTGCAGAAATACAGTGTACATCAACTGCTCATCTGTATCATCTTATCAGTGAGCAGTGCAAAGAGCAGAATTTGCCAGTGGGTGAATATTAGCACTGAATTACATCTGTATGCCTGGAATGTTGGCTCTGCTGAGTTTCAATCGTGTCAGTAAGTGAAAGAGAAATTTTTTTTTTTTCAATTCTTAATGGAGGCAATTCAAATTTTCTATATGAAAGTATGTTCACAGTCACTTTTTGATTCAAAAGAGGAAGTGCTTGTGTTTTAGGAACATGGGATCAAAAAATCCAGAGGGCTTTCAAAAGCCTCTCACCAGAAGGCATTGTTAAAAGGACACATCCCATTTGCAATGCAGAACCTGACACCCTGCAGAAGACCATTCCATGTGACAGGAGTTTAGTACACTTTGACTGCTAAATCTTTGACTTAGGAATCACCTGAGGTTGACCAGCTGCTCTCATGAGATCCCATCTCCCACTGCTTGGTGCCAGGAGTGCTGCTGCTGCTGTTCAGCTTCAGAGCATGTCCCCCGGGGGATGACTGATGAGTGTTACTGAACAGAAAGACAAGAAGCAGATCAGACTCTTGTGTGCAGGAACAAGGACTGGAACAGAGCTCCTGGGCCACTGGATCGAGTTCCCTGCTGTTACAGTATGAGATCATACTCTGGATAATGAAAAATTTTATCTTCATTGCTGCTCCAAGCAGGGCCACCCAAGAGCAAGAGATGATGGAGGGGACAGTTTCCTCTGGGCAGTCATCCTGGGAGATTACAGAGATTCCCAAGTCATTACAGAATATCTTTCTATAGTACATCTCCCTTGGACTCTTCAGATCTGTATCATTCCTGATTCCAAAATCTCATGTCTTTTACAACTAAAGAAAACTGCTGCACTACGTTCGTAGAAGATACAGCATCAGTTACTTATCAATGGAGAAAGGAATGCATTGGACAGTAAAATAAGTTGCCAAGCCAGTGGTTCAGCCAGAAACCCAGTCTCAGAAGCCACTGACTTGTAACATTGTTGATTACTACATGTTTCTTTTCTGCTTTGTCTCCTATAATTCCCAAGTGATGAGCATTTCGGGCTTGACTTCACTTGAAAGTTATTTCAGATGATGTTTCTGACTCTGGCTCATCAGAAATGCTGCACATCATTTTGTTATTTCAGCTAAATCTACTTCACTTTCCCATCTCTCCAACCCATTCTGTTCCCTGCTTAGGCATCCAGTGGGGCCTGCCCTTTGCTGATGAGCTCTCGACATCCTTGGTTTTTTCTCCTGGGAGGTGAAAAAAGTACACCAGCCTTAAGGGCAGACTGCCAAAATTGTCGAGATGCATCTACAGGCTGCCTGTTCAAGCTCCTACCAGGCAAAACAAGCACCACAGGCTGTAATTAAAAGTGCTTATACAAGGAGTTGGGGCCAGACCCCCTCTCACCAAAGCATCCAGACACTCCTTTGAAACCAATGCCACTGGCACTGAGGTAGAGCATCTGCAAGATGCTTTGGTATTCCTACTGACAATAAAGCAGCAAAAACCAATTAGTTAAAGGCATAAAACACTGCATAAGCATAGTGTAAGTATGCAAAGTATACACTAAAAGTTTCAGTTTAGTATAAGCATAAAACACTTAAGAGCTTACCTTGGAAGGCATCTCTGAGGGCCAGGCTGATCCCTGCTGTAAAATTTTGAGGTTGTCCTTTCTGGGACCTTAAGGATTTAACACAACGTTTTAAGGTTGCTATTGATATTTTAGATTTGGTCAATAAACCTAATGCTTATCCTCTATCAATGAAAAAAATAAGACTAACCAACAGAAAGGAACAATTCTTCAGTGGGACCTGTGGAGAGGTGTTCCATGATATCAGCACTGGAAGCTGCAAGTCAGCAGCAGGTGCTTCCAGTTTGCTCCAAGCCTGTGCAGTCTATCAGGGTGCAGACAGAAAGAGGTTTGCACCTTTCTTTAGAGTCAGCATCATTCTTGGTCACTATTTAAAGCAGACAGTGAAAGGCATCTGCAGTCACTGAATGCAGCTTTCCCCAGGTGGTGGATTACCTTATGTTGCTACCACAGGCTGGGGAATGAGAGACACACACACCCCCCAGCTGCAAAGTAATAAAATAAATACACACATGGACATATGCATCCCTGCTCAAATAGTCTTGGACTTGTTCTCAGAACTTCTGTGAGAAAGAGAAATACACCATCACCTCAATTATACAAACAAGCCTTTCTGCTGCAAGCCAGATTTTTCAACAAAAGGGCAGCTACAAACACCTGGTTTAACAAAAGAGGTGTGAGTGCATTCACAGATCCTGCAGATATTGCATTTGGGCTGATATTATATATGTACACATAAACCCAGAATACCAACCTGCCTGTAAAGTCACATCATCTTTTCTAGATTAGCCCGACCCAGCTCATGTACAAGCAACGAGATTTTCAGAGTTTTATGAAGTCTAGAGGGTGGATACTCCACAGTGCAGTGCAGTGAACCCCTGAGAGTGCCAACCAGCCCGAGTTTCACACACCTTTGGGGGCTGCTCCTCGCTGTGGCTCGCGCTCCAGAACACGTCATCCTGCACGGGGCTGAGCGGAGCCGTCCCCACGTCTGACAGGGAGCTGCTGTGGTACACATCCTTGCTGGCCCGGAAATTCTCACACTGCAAACAGCCAGAACACACGGTGCCTTGTACTCCCCTGCCCAGGCAACAGGTCCCAGTCTCAACAGAGATCAATGCTTCTGCCTGTGAGATCAAATATTTGCTGAGCACACAAGGAGTATTGTGTCTGGATAGAGCCCTGCTCACCCTGTGCACTGTGAAGTGAGTTATTCATTTCCAGCATGTGAGCATGTTAGGCACAAATATTTCAGGGTGAAGGGTACAATAAAAACAAATAGTAAACACATCTATTCTGTGTGTGTGTATATCTATCTCTACACCTTTCTGAAATCTATGCAGAAGCAAATAGGACACTGGCAATGCACAGAGAACTGGCTACCTGAATGATGCAAACATTGCTGCTGTGTAAGTACATTTCCTTCAAACCTGGACAATGCTTCCACTGCAGAATTTCCATAGTCTAACCACTTGGAGAACCCACCTTCCCTAACTGAGGTGCTGACTCCCAAGCTAGTCCTTGCAAGCCCACCATCAACCCAGAGTCAGTGGAGGCAAATTGCCAGCTGGAAACACTTTCAAGTGCTCCAGTGGTTATGAGGGGGCCCTGGCCCTACTCTGTAACAAAATTTTCAATTATTTGGGAACAAACAAACAAACAATTTTGAGAACGCAGTAAGAAAGAATGAAACTATCCTCAGACTACACCTCCTGGGTGGTCATGTCGAGGTGATCCCACTGTGACCACCTGTGCTTAAAGCATATCTTCAAGGGTGGCCAATTAGAGCATCAGGATAGCAAAAACCCCAGTCACAGCACGGAAGGGGAAGGAAACAAATCACTTCCTACGAAGTCTTCACTTCAAGGGAACAAGAAGTAAGCAGTGCAAAACTCAAGCTAAAATACTCAACACTTGGTCTTCTAATTATTTCTGTATATAAAAGAAGAATTTTACACACTGATGATCTACTACACCAGCATGTTCCAAGGAGGAAGAAACACAGCTGAGTGTACTGCCTCCCTGAAATAAGGAATCCTCATGGACACAAGACAGACACAGAACACACAGAAACTCTGTGTGAGCTGGGCCTGTTTGCAGGGATTGCTGTGCTAGAACCAGCCTGATATTACAGAAATAGAAAAAGTATCAGAGAAATGCCTGCAGCTGTACCACTCTGTGCTTTGCTTCATCGCATCTCCCATGCAAAGCAAGACAAGGCCCCTCTGGGAGGTGCCTGTTTCTCAAACTCATGGCAAGACCAGCACCACCAACACTTGGAGACCCTAAGAACGAAGTTTGCAATTTTTTCTCCAAGTCAAAGTTCAAACTCCTCTGTCCCAACTGAGTTACTGCAACTCAGACCAGAGGCAGCTGCAGTTCAGTTTCCCCAAAGAATAACTCAGATGAATATTTTATTATCATCAGCCCAAGTCTATAAAATTCTCCAGTTCCCCCATCCTAAAAAGTAAAACACAGTCACATAGAACATCACACAGCTTTTCAAGATAATAGGATTATGAACTCTCTGTAACTGTACAAGACTAAATTTCATTGGAACAATGTTCAATACCAATTAAATAGTGACAGGCAGTAATTCTAAAACCAGTTAAAGATGTCAAAGATGTCTCATTGCAACCCTCCAGATGAGTATGGCAAAGTCAATTGTCAAAACCAGTCCTGAGAAGTTCGCTTAGTTATTCAGGTGCTTTTCCTGCCTTTTTGGGACAGTATGTTTTGTTGACTCTATTTACAGAAAATAGCTTTTTCAGCACTTATAACATCTCATAATCTATGTCCTTTCAAAATACCTTTCTGTCCAACATGATTGTCACTAATAATAGTTTTTAGTTAACCAGAATTATTTGAGCAGCAAAGTGTTCACTCAAAATGATCCATTGTGGGTACAGAAATAGGTTTTACAGCAACTGTATTATTATCAGCATATAGAAGGATTTTCTTTTCCTTGTCACTTTTTCAACAAGATACATGTATTTCCTTCTAAATTCCAGCCTTTGAGTCCTGCTGATTACCAGAAAACTATTTGTGTTTAAAAGCATGGATGAGCTTTGCTGAGTCATGATATAAGGGACTGACTGAATCCAAACTCTGCAGAAGGTGCCCTGTACCCTGGTTCCATGGTAAGCCAGGAACAGACACCTGCTTCCACAACAAGCCAAAACTATCTCAGATAACCCCCAAAATCAGTGTTTGACATTCCCTTTAAGTTTTATAGATAGAATCATTTGTAGGGGGAAAAAAAAGATTAAAAACCCCACCTAACAATGATTCTAAACTACTGAGATTTGAACCTTATATTGTTTTAATTATAAGTAATACTTAAAGAACAGCAGCTCTCCTCATGCACAGAATGCACTAAGAGAGAGTATTACCTATTCTGTGTCTACAAACCATAAAGGGACACATAACAGAGCTAAGGAAAAGAACACTTTGATCCATGAAATAATAACATAAGGTTATATAGCACAAGATTCGTTACTGGAGTTAGTGTAAAACCATTTAGAAGCAAGAAATTTTAAAAAGACAGGCTGCACTGCTTTTTGGAGGATGCCCAAGTTACTAATTTGAACTGAATCTACATGGATGAGATAGATTAAGTGCAAGCATTGTTATGAAACAGCATAACGAAAAGGAATTTTTTAAACTCCTGAGAAGATGTGCTCTGGGATCATAGGACAGTCCATGGCTTTATGCACAGCTAGTTCTTGCATTTTGTTAGTCTTCTTGTTCTGATTCAGTCACATCACTCTACATAATAGAGAAGCTCTACCTAGCAAATCCTCCAGGAAAACCACAAGAGTTAATTAAAAAATGGAATTCATTTCAGATGTGAGCTAAATTTCTCCACTAGTTAGGCAGCAGGAGATGCTGGGGAGAAGATCAGACTCGGTGACTTTGTTCAAGAAGCCTCTGTGAAATTCTGCAGGCAGTCCAAAACAGCTCATCCCACACCATCACAACCAGAGAGCCAGATCTGCCACTGTGCTGCAGCAAACACAAACCTGGTACAAAACAGGCAGAAATGGTATCCTCTGAACAGGCAGTACCTCACACTTCCCTCAGCAGACAGAGAGGATGTAAGGCATTGAGAAATCATGCTCCTTGCACCTCAGAGGACATGTTCAGTTTTCCAGTGTATTAATTCTGAGAGAGATTTGGGAAACCAGGATGTGACACAAGATCTCTCAGAATACATTTGTTGAAAATAAGAAGTCATGTTTGTCTGAGCAGAGCAGTGAAGACAGATGATCCCTCTTTGACAAACCTGGCTGGAATTTCTTCAGTGCAGCATCTGTGATGAATTCAGCTTGCATTCTTACTCCACAGTTCACTTTTATTTTAAATCAACAAGGCATCCACGTTCTGAACTTCACAAGTACATTGCTGTGTCTTTTAATCTCCAGGTGACTACCTGACCCATCACTTGTATTGCCTTAACACCTCATCCAGTTAATGCAGGCAGCATATCCAAACATGCTCCCATTAGCATCAACAGCTGCTCCCAACCAGCAAAGGGAAAAATAACCCTTCAGGGGATTTATAAATTACCCATTGAAGTTCATGTGGTCTCCCTGTGAACACAGCAGGCAGCAGCACAGATTGGCTTCTCCCTGTCCACACGGACTGTGAGCTGGAGCTCTGCCTTGTGAGGGGGTACCAGGGCACCTCCCAGCAGGGAGTGAAATCACACAGCAACAACTGCACACCACTTGCTGCTATTATCCTTAAGTAACACCATCACTCTAAACAGCATTCATTTTTTATAGTGTAGTTTCCATCAGGGAACGTGAAAGAAGCTGGTAAATACTGCTCCATTCCTCAGCACCTGGGAGAGGTGCTAGCAAACAGGGTGCAGAGGAATGATCACTTGTCCCAGGTGAAGCAGCCAGCCCAGAACACAGCTCCTCTCGTGCCAGGAGTGGCCCCTTAACAGGACAGGATTATGCTCTGTACAGCCACTGTGCTCCTACAGAATCCCAAATGCCCTGCACTAAGCTATGGACATTCCCACTGCTATTACAGGGCTGAAATATCTGCCTCAGGGAAGCTGCCAGTCTCTGCCCAAGGCTAAGATACAAATGTCCTTCTTGTAGACCTTGCAATGGCTCTCCAGTGATTTGATGCTACAAGCCAGGCCATCAACTCAGCCCACTTACAATACTTGTGACTTGAAACAACAAACAGGCCCTGGAAAAAAAGGATGTGAGAAGACACACATAAATATTTTTCCATGTAAGAGCTATCAGGTGAAATGAGGCCTTCCCACTCACAAGATCAGTCTCTGGTGATCCTTCCATCATCACCAAACAGCACAGCAACTTGAACAGCAAAGACACAGGGGGGCTTTGACTTAGAGACACTAAGAGCCAGCTATTATCCACCTCCCAGACTCACTGCAGGGCACAAACCAAAGCACAAGGATGGGGGACAGCTGCTTCCCCGTGTCCTGCTGGGGAATTTCAACCACCCTGGTCTCTGCTGGAAAAGCAGAACAGTGAGCTGCAGGCAATCCAGCAGATTCCTGGAATGCAGAGAGGATAACTTTTAAAGCCAGACGATAGGCAGCCCTGCCAGGGGGGATGGACCTGAGGGTCACCAACATAGGAGAGCTAATCAGTGATGTCAAGGCTGGAGGCAGCTGGGGCTGCAGTGGTCACACCCTGGTGGAGTTCACAGTCCGGAGGGATATGGCTCAGGCAAAGAGTAAAGTTGGGATCCTGAATTTTAAGAAAGCAAAGAAAGAAATTATTTACTATGAGGGTGGTGTAACACCGGAGAAGGTTGTCCAGAGATGCCCCATCTCTGGACACATTCAAGACCAGGCTGGACAGGGCTCTGAGCAACCTGATCTAGTTGAAAATATCCCTACTCATGGCAGGGGGCTGGGCTAAGTGACCCTTAGAAGTCCCTTCTGAACCAAACCATCCTGTGATTCTATGATCTTTCACGCAGGATGCCACCTGAAACTCATGCCAAGCAAAATTCAAGTGACCAGAACTGAGTTTAAGAAAAATTTGGGATAATACAACCTAATCTCATACTAATAACCCATAATTGCAGTTAGCCTCAGAGAAGTACATGGGCCCACGCTGATGCTTGGGCTCAGCAGTGAGGCAGCTCGAAAGGCTCTGAAGGCAGCTGAGCTGAAACCAATAACCCATCCACCTCTGCAGTCTGACCTTCCCCCTTTGACTCCCAAGATCCAACAC
The DNA here is from genome assembly GCA_013398175.1 of Climacteris rufus. Classification (NCBI taxonomy): domain Eukaryota; kingdom Metazoa; phylum Chordata; class Aves; order Passeriformes; family Climacteridae; genus Climacteris; species Climacteris rufus. The sequence continues at coordinate 3,409,492 of VZRZ01008460.1, read as the reverse complement.
AAAAGAAAATGAGGCCACAAGATACCACAGCAGCACACAAACAATGCTTGAGCCTGATCTGAATGCCACTCTCCCACAGGCAGCACTAGCTAAATCCCACAGAAGCAATTGTAGAGATGGATCAGAAGCTGTACATCCATCCATCCATCCATCCATGCACCCAGGAGTCCAGCAGAAACAGAGCTGCCAAGAATAAAACAAGTGCTATGACTGTATGTCCCCTCTGAGGGGATGAATGAATGCAAAAATGAAGTGCTATGTAAAATGTACAGGCAGTAAGATTATTCTGGCCACTGCACACTTGCAAAGCAAGTGGAGATATCCGGGTTAAATGAGCTGTGCTCACACTTAAGAGTAGTTTATTCCATTTCTACTTGTTTTGTTTTTCTTTTGCTCACATACACTTACAGTCCCCTTTCATGAGAGACTGGAGAAAAAAACCCTACAGTCCAAACTACTTCCTTCATACACTGTGAAAGAGGAGGATGCTGAAAGGAAGCTGAATTTTAGGGTATATTGTGAGAACCCTGAATCAACTCTTCCAGAACTAGTCAAAATATCAGGAGCTAAAATGTTTTGAGAGAAGGATTCCAGTGCAGAACTTCATCAGAGTGCTTTCACTTCCTAGGTACTATTCAGATATCACTTCCACCTCTAATACTTCAGTTTTTAAAGACACAGACTTTCTGGGCTCTATCCACAGGCAAAATCTGATTCTGCGTTGCTCCTTATTGTATCTCCACATACTTTTGGATTATTTCATAAGATCACTAAAAATCTTGCATGTTTACATGGTTTCACTTACAAAAATCCTGGATTTGGACTTGTTTTGTAAAGTGTCACATACATTTATGGCACCACATGAACAATACATCATCCAGGGACTGCAACAGCACTGTCACTCGGGCTTTCTGTGAAACATCCAACAGGAGTTTCACGGGATGAGCAATCAGGCATCAAGTATAAAAAATACCTGTTATCTAACCCTGATCTGCAGTGCTGAAGTATAATCCCACAGAGCTCAGCTGCAGAGGTGGCACTATAAAATCTCTGCGCCAGTCTGCGCAGGCCTCAGTGGTCTGTGCCAGAAGCGAAGGGAATTCTGCATCTGCTGGGTTGTTCTGCTTGGGAGCCACCCCTGGTCCCTCCTCCCCACAGTACCTGCACTACCAGGGCTCTCTGTGGTGCTGGGGTGCAGGGGCTGGAGCTGCTCCCGGATCCCATCCTGGCCTGAGGAGCGGCCTCGTGCCCCAGCGCCGCCGGCCACGGCAGGGAGGGCTGGGTGCCGTCGCTCTTCCTCGCTCGGTCCTCGCCCTGGGAAGGACAAAAGCAGCAGCAGGTTGCACACTGAGCCCCAGGCTTTGCAGACTGCACGTTCTCCCACAGCAGCACAGAGCTCACCACCTCTGATGGACCCTCCCACCAGGGAGGACAGCCCTGGCACAGCACGAGCCACTGCTTCCTCTCCATTTGCAGCCTTTTCCATCCAGTTTCCAAACTGTAGCAAGGAGAAGGGCCTGAGCTTCCATCTGCTGTATGCTAGGCCATCCCTTTGGCTGCAGGCTGGGATTTTAGCTGGGAGGAATCATCTGTCTGTATTTACATATTTTTGACAACATGCAGCCTGCTTCGCTGTGCATTTATTACCGCCTTCTACAGCACTCACATTACTGTGTGTTGCTTTCTACCTTAAAACACTTTCAACATTCTATCTTTTGTTACATTACTTGTAGTGTGGGAAAGACTGAGGAACATGATCTAGAATGAATGAATTTTCTGAGGGCATTGCTCATTACAAAAGTCTTTCTCTTGTGGTTTTGACCCCACTACACTTTTCAATTCTGTTCAACATGACTAGTTCCCGTTCTCTAGTGTAAATCTTTAGCATATCCTCCAATTCAGCAGCCTAGAAACAGTTCTACAGTAAACTAGAGATTAATGCCATAAAAATACCCAGTTATCTGTGTCAGGGTGGGCATTCTTAATGGTATCTTGCACTATATCTGGATGTTTGTGCTTGTATCAGAAAGGTAAGCATATTCTTAGCACAGCCTAGAAACTGCTGAGGACATGGAAAATGATTCCACTTAGTCTCACAGACCTCCACTGCGGAATAATCAAAACCTTAAAAAAAAAAACCAAACTTATTAAAACAAGTAACCACAGCCAAACACCACGAAATTCTAGCTCCAGTGAACTCCATCATTACATGCTCTTGAGGCCACATTTTCATTACCCACAACTCCTAATAATGAAAGGCAAATTTTACCACAAGCAAGAAAGAAAATGTAAAAGCTCAATATGATAATTCACCTACCAGCTCTGTGCCCAAGGGCAGCTTGCATGTAATGCTTATGATCCAGAAACTCTTGCAGGAGACACTTTGGGCTCCCAGAACTGATGCCAGCCCTGACCCAGGCACTGTCAGCCTGAGCTTGGAGCCTTTGCCTCTCAGCTCCTTCACTGTGGTGCTGGTGGGACCAGATACAGCACAGTGAGCTCACATCTGGGCACAGATGTGCAGGGGAGAACTGTCCCGACCTGCTAGTGACAGAATGAGTGCAGTAGCGAAGACAAGGAACTACCAAAAAAGGGTTCTGTGCCCCCAAACATTAGACTTGAGGCTTTTGAGGGCTTTAGCCATTTTTTTTTTTGTTTTCAATGTCTCAATGAAACCATAACTCTCGAGAGCTTCTGTATATGGATGACTAGCCCCAGAAATGTCAGTCTTGAGTAGGCTACCACTATCCCCATGCAGGTCCCTCCCAAAAGATAAACTAACCTGTCTCTGGCTGATGAACTGGAGATCAGTATCAGCAAGAACAAAATCACTGCCTTACCACTGTTAAAAACAGTTACAACACTGAAGCATTTTTACATCACTGAGAATAGTTATGACTGCTGACAAAAAAAGTCTCAAGCAAAAAATGCAACCCTGTACTCTCAGTTTGGAGTTTAGTGGAAGGATCAGTGACTTCCAAGGAGTTCTGGAATTAGGTAATATGGTGCAATATCCTTAAAACTAGAATATATTATGGTAACCATAATGACAAAAGTCTCAAGCTGTGGACTTAAAAAGCAGGCAGCACTTTATCTGCAACTAATGATTCTGTATTTCACTACTAAATTAAAAGTTAACAGTGACTGCACACTAAATTCTGTAAAACATTTCATTCTGCTACAAAGGAGTAATTTACAAAACATATGCCAAAAGCAGAGATGACTATCTAACACGGTATTTTGTTGGGTTTTTGTCTACAATAAAGTAGAAAACAAATTAATCATCTGAGTTGCATTTTCACCCATTAAAGGCCTAGCAAAGGCAAAGCTCTTGTACTGACTTTGATGTTGTGTATTTAGCAAAAGTAGCTTAATTCTCTGTCCACACTCAATTTACTCCTCAGCTGGAATAAGACCCAGCCCTCCACCATCAAACAAATGCTGATTTCAAGAGCAGTTCATTCATATTTCAGTAACCATTTGTTCAATCGGTCAGTACAATAAAGCCTTTAGAGCCAGGGCATTTGTAGTTTTGACAGTTAAGTTGTACTTCAAACAGAATTACTCTCATTTTCACAAACTGTTCCTCTAACAAGGAGCTTAATATCTTTTGTTTTTCTGATTTCATATTCCTGATGAGCTGTTTGCAGACTCTATTCAGTTACCAAAATTCATCATTTCAACAATCCTAGCAGTTTCATTTAACTATTTATCAATACAGGACATTTCAGCTCAGGGAATAGTTGCAGACTCACACATACAAAAAGATGACAAAGATGGCACGTGCTTAAAGCCAGCAGCAAGGTGTTAAGAAGCTGCACTTTGCATTTCTCCCACATACATGTGCATGAGCCCTCCTCAAGCCTTTGCTTGGGCATTTTGGGAAGATGCTTTGCCATGACTGCAGAGAACATCACATCCACTCTTCCACAGGAGGCACCTGTGAGCTGCTGGGATTTTTGACCCAGACTTTAGTGACACAACAAAGCACACCAGCTGTAGAACTGGATTCACCAGCTGAAATTATATAAAACAGCAAAAGAAGCATGCCAAGAATGAGGAGATAACATGGCAATGGACCCATAACTTTTCACAATATGGTGACAGTAAATAGAACAAGCTGGTAGGCAGCAATACTGTCAGAGTTACTGAATGAGAAAAATGGATTACAACTCTTAATATAGGGCTGACTAGATGTGGCTATCCCTGGTCTGTCAAATCTTATCCTGAGACATAAAAAACAAGCAAAGGTACCACAGCCTGATGCTGGGGCACAGAGATCTGTGCTCAGGAGGCATGATGCCCTTCTGTGTCTGGGTCAGTTTTGTGAACCTATCATCAGGCAGAGACCTCTGTTAAACCTCAGATGATATTACTTTATTTCATTTCTCTTTAGAAGACAAAGGAATGACACCTACTTGACCAGAAGAACCTAATTTTCCCATTCACCAATCAAACCCTTCTCTGAACTCAAGTAGAAGTGACAGAACAATTCTTTTTTCTCTTATCCTCTGAGTATTAACGAAAACCAAAGAGTGTAGCCTAGGTGTGCAGTAAGACATAGGTCAAGCTTCAGATGCAGGTTTAGAGATCAGTCTGCTCTCTGCTCCAGCATTCCCACAGCATCATAAATTGCAAAGCACCAAAATGCTGCCCTGGCCAAGACAGTACCTCTTTGCTTGTGCTGCTTGATGGAGGATGCACTGCTGCATCTGAACTCTTGGAAGGCTCCTTCCTCTTCTGCTTGTGGTCATGCTGGAGAGACAGCAGCTGTGTCTGATCTTTGGGGAGGGTTCGATGCACCTTCCTGTTGTGCTGCACATCTTCCATCTTCTGAAAGCAAAGAGTGATGAACCTCAGAGAGAATGATGCCTTTGAGGACAATCAAGTTGCCTGCTGGAAATACTGGCTTTTCAAAGAATAAAGTGAGCACAATTTTCTGTCAGCAGGGCTGACAGAAGAGTCAGAACCCTGAGCAACAGGAAGAATAAAGTGACACCAAACACTCTGTTTGGCTTTTTAGACAGCATGTCTGAAAATCATATTTGTTCTTTTAACTTTTCCTAAAACCAGAGGTCTTTAACCAAACACTCCATGCTTCTGTTTGATTACAAATCAATTTGCAGCTGAAACATTAGAAAAACATTGTGGCCAAGGTGACAGACATGATAATGAGAGTTCAGCATTAAAACTAACCTCTGTTCCATTGTTTTTGTGGAAAAGAAATGGCCCTGGTTACAACTTGAATACAAAATGGAGACTGGAGATTTAAGGTCACATTTAGTTGATGCTGGAAGCTTTCAGGATGAAAGAATTTTAATCAGACTGAAGACCATTTCAGCACAGAGAAACAGCAGGGACAGAAGTGGGAGAGGCAGTGTCCCTGCTGCAGATAAGGAGGGTGACTCAGTAACATATAAGTTAACTCAAAGGAAGGCTGAATCTGAGAACAAGAGACAGTAAAAGCATTAGTGAAGTTCCTCTTTGGTCCATGACTCAGAGGATGGGAAGACCCTCAGGGAACTGAGAAAGACATCAGCTACAGGAACAGGGAGCTGCAAACTGCTGTCAGCAAAACACCCTCTTCATACCTGCTTCTTTTCTAATTTCCTCTGTCCATCTACTATGAAGTGTTCATCTTCCACAGTTCTTTTGTCTTCTTTACCCCTTTCCTCTTTTCTCTGACCAACCTTCACCTCTGGCCACCTCTGCTCACACTCCTGCTGCCTTCGTAGCTCCTGCTCTCGCCTCTGGTGCTGGAAGAGAGCCAGAGAATAATAGCATTGCTTATTTTCCTTTACTTGTGTACCCACCAATTACTGATGCCAGCACTCATTAATCACAAGGCCCATTTCCTGCTCTGCAGCCACTGAGGGGGGCCACCCGACACACCACACAGCAGAAGTGGGCAGGGACAAGCTGCCACACCACGACTGCCAAACCTGAAGTGAAACCTCTGCCCTTTTGGCAGATCTGTCATTTACACAGGCATGTGAGATTGCCCTGACAGCTGGCAATTAATCTAATGACAAATGTCTTCCCCACACTTCAAGAAGGAAGGGTTTTTTTCCAGAGTATCCCTGTTTTGCTGGAGCAGCATTTCACAAATGACCTTATGCACTTCATGCCTCTCTACAACTCCCTGAGAGGAGGCTGTAGCCAAGTGGGGGTCAGGCTCTTCTCCCAGGCATCAAACATGCTGTGCCATGAGAAGTTTAGGTTAGATATTAGGAAAAATTTGTTTACTGAAAGGCTGGTCAAGCATTGGAACAGAATGCCCAGTGAAGTGGTGGAACCACGACTCCTGCAAGTGTTAAAAAAAATACATGGATATGGCACTTAGGACCAAGATTTAGTGGCAGACATGTCAGTGCTGGGTTAATGGCTGGACTGGATCCTAGAGGTCTTTGCCAACCTTAATGGTTTTATGATTCTATGATTTAGCACTGCCTCTAAGACAACAGTGTGTCAGGCAGCTGAAAAGGCAAGCAGCTGTCTTTTAATATCTTAAACAAAAGCAGGGCCAAGAGTCTGGGCCAGACCAGCAGACTGCAAACTGGGAAATGCATATCAGGAAGAAATAGGGATGTCTCATCCCATCTGCCAGGGCTACCACCACCAAACTAACTCAAGCAAAATGCCCTTCCTCTTCTGCTCACAGAGTTCAGGGCAGGTTATCAGCAGGAAAAGGACAGAGCCCATGTAAAATCAGTGTGTTCAAAAGCGACACAGCCCTCCCCAGGTGGGAGTCTATGGCCCAGGCTGTGCTGACAATTTCACACAGCCCCCCTGCCTTTCAAAGCCCACTGTGCACAGGCACGTTTTTTATGTGTGATGAGACAGGGAATGACAACACAAGCCAGTCCCTACATCCTCCAGCCTTCTCCTCTGCTCCTTCTGCTGCTCAATTCGCTTCTGCCGCTCTGCCAGCAGCTGCTTCTTGTACTTCTCCTGGTCCTTCAGCTGCTGCTGCTGGCGCTGGGGGTCCGAGCGGTTCTTGTTCTCCTGCTGCAGCCTCAGGAACTCGCGGCGGAGCGTGGACTCCCCCGGGAGATTCACGATGGAGCTGAAACAAAGAGGAGGTTTCTACATGACAAAACATAACATTAGAGAGAGAATAGGAGGTGCACTGAGAATTGCTTGCTGTCCTGTGTTAGCATATCACTATGTATCTCCAGCAGTCCACTCTGCAGCCACACGTGCTGTGCTACAAACCAGCCTGAAGCTGATTATTGGGTCCTTCATTTGAGAATTTCCCCCTGCTGCTGGGGAACTAAAGCAGCAGCTTATTACAGACATTTTATACTCAGCAGTTATGTTTGACAGCTACAAAACAGCTAAAGCTACCAAAGGGGACCCAGGAGATCAGGGATTCAGAGCAAGTTAAGAAGGCCATTCTGGCTGAGGAGAGCTGCCTTCAATGAGAACAGCTTGGGTAGTCAAATTTTCTATTTCAGTAATAAAATTAACCTTGGTTCTCCTTCATCTTCATTCAGCTCATCATCTTCCTCCTCGCTTCCACTGTAATCGTAGTCCGTTTCTTCTAAAAAAGAGAATAAATAAGCACCAGAGGAGGATGCTGTCATTTAAGACATGATCTTGAACTGTCTCTGAGCACTCAGCATGAACTACAGGCTAAGCAGGACTTGGAATTTAAGTCACAGGTTGTACTGGGAGGCTGAGGGGAGACAAAATATCCACGTACATAATTCAAAATCTAGTTCAGATAATGATTCAGGGCAGCCCCTTTACACACACCCACCTTTTCCCGTGACTGACTGTATTGGTTTTGCAAAACTAACCTACTTCCATAATCTGAAACAAATTAGGCTAAACCCACTGAGAAACCCAACTCCCACAGCACCACCAGCAGAGGGATTCTTCAAAAAGACATTTAGATGGGACGTAAAAGCCTTGCACTGCCCTGCTCTGCTGCTCTAAATCTGTGCTAAAGCTATGCTGAGGCCTTCAGTAAATCCAGGTTTCCTTTTGTATGACAGTGAATGATTAATTTAAAAAGAAAACAAAAACTAATTCTAGTTTTAGCACAAAGTTTCAAAAGCTGACCCACAGTTTTAAAGTTCTCTTCAGGACTAACATGAAGGCAGTTTTTGCAGGGTAATTTCAAACTGGTTCTACCCTGCATTACTGGCTATATTGCATGCTAAATTGGGACCTCATTTTTTTTGAGGTTACTATTTTGAAGTGTATAGTCTGGCAATTTCACACTAGCCTCCCTTTCAGGGGAGTTTACATTAAAAATAGCACTCTTCAGGTCAAAATATAACTATTTATCAAGAAGTGATGTTATCATTGCATTTCTCCCCCCCTCTCAAGGGCATTTGTAAGAAACTCTAACTCACTATCTCTCCATTCCAGTGTGTCTTGAGATTCATAGCTGGAAGAGGTGGTGGAATTTGCAACTACTACTGGAGTCAGTAAATCTACTCTGCAACAGCAATTTCATTTTAGGTGCAAATATTCCTGTTGTCAAATCAGAGAGTTTATAAGACACCTTCCAAAACCATAGTGCTTTCCATTTTTGTCCTCACACTCCCTGATCTGCACAGTGCCTCTGCCAGTGTAGAACACAGAGAAGGGGAAGAGGGGAGAGAGGGCAGGGCTGTTGGCCAACAGGCTGTGTGTGTCTTTCTCCCTTTGCACAGCCCTCAGTCTGGTGTGCACAGGCATTTCCACAAGCACCATCCCCACTTCTGCACTGCTTCTTCCAGGTTTTGCTCTGAGGAGTAAGGCTGTCATTTGGAACAAATTGGAATTCTCTCTTTTTCTTCATCCACTCTGTGAAGCAGATGATTCATTATAACATCTGTGTTTTTACTGGAGCTTGCAGGTCTTCTCCAAGTCTCTTGTGCACTCCTCTGCAAAACACTAAAAGAGCCTTGCTGCCCCCAAAGAACTCAGGAGATAAAATTATATGGAGATCCAACAGGTAAATCAAATGGATCTGGGACAGAAATATGAACTAAGAGACCAGGGAACACCTGTGGAGCACTACTCAAGAAAGCAGAGACCTAGACTTGACTTTGAGTCTTCGCTCCCTGCCAGCATCAGGGTTGCTCTCAATGACTCAGAGTCAGTGAGGTTCCAAGGACTTTAGCACCTGAACACCATTATGGACTCAGGCTTTGCCAAAGAGACCTTCAAAACGGCCCAACCACTGTCAAGGACAACGCTTTCTTCATTTTCCTGGTTCTAGTATTTCAGTTGCATCTGCCTTGTGTATTGTTGCCAAAATCCAAAGAAGACCTGCTCTCTGAAGTGCCTTTTATGTTGGCTTTGCCATGTTACCCTTTTCTCCTTTTTTCTTCCTGGTCCTGTCCAGGTGATCCTTCAGCATGATGCGCACTTGCCGCTCGTTCTGCATGTCCCGGATGAAGGAATGCTTCAGCAGCGTCTCCGTGGACGGACGGTGCAAGTAATGCTTTACAAGGCAGCTTTCAACAAAGTTTAGGAACTTTTTTGACCTGAAAAAGAAGGAAAACCATTAATCCATTTCAACTTGTGGACCAAGCACTGCCCCTGAGTGATGGCAAGCCCTAACTTTTCAAAGCTTCCTTTTACACTGGAACCGTGTGAGACAATCTGAGTTCTGCCAGCAGTGTGACTCCTGGGACCAGCACAGTGCTGAGGGTGAACCATGGCAAACTCCACCCCACCTTCCTGTCAGAGGAGTTGTTACCTTGGATTTACATCCCCAATAACAAAACTACAATCTGGCTGACACAAGCCTTCCAAAAATGCCCTTAACCTTTGGATATGGGAAGATTTTCTTTATACACTTCATTTAAAAGACCAAGTACTTCTCTGTAGGGCAGGTGACTGCCATGAGCCCCACAATGTCCGTGCAGTCTTCTGACGAAGACCTGACCCCAAGCAGCCCATCCAAGCCTTCCCTGCTTAATCTGCAATTTTAGTCATAGGCACCAAAATTAAACAACTGCCAGAGTTCAGGCAATGTTAAAAAGAAAGGTGTTGCTTCCCAAAGGTAAACTACACCTGCTCTCTGTCTTAACCCAGCACTACAAACAGCCTAGGAATCAATTCCTAGATCACTACAGGATTTAAGAAAATCATTGTCTCTGGACAAGAGAGCTAAAAATCCTCCTAAGCCCAATGCAGCAAAAATACAGATTTTTTTTTTTTTTTTTTTTTACACATCTTTACCATTTTCTGGATTTCAGCTTTGGGGGTGGGTTCCGTGGGATGAGGAAGAGTGCTCTCATGGGATGCATGTCACACAGGGCTGCAAGGAAACCACAAATTACTGAAGGGTGTTTGTCCTCCCTGTGACCTCATTTCCCACTTCCAAACATCCCCACTTCCAACACCACAGCATCTGCCCCAGAAACCCACCAGGAGTCAACCAAATTCACACCACAGCCAAGAAATCAAGTCTCTGAGTACACAGAAATTTCCAGCTAGAAGAGAAAGAAAGGCTGCAAGGCAAGAACAACTCTCTTCCTATTTTCTATATATACAGCTTCAGAAGGACATGAAACAGTTCACCTTTCCCATACACTAAAGCGTGTTTTCACATAAACAGAAGTTAAAGCTGAGATCGAAATACTTATCTAGTTATTATGTCTGGCTTCTGATTCAAATAAATGATAAGCCCCATTTTAACTAAACTATTTGTTACACTGTTCATGCATAAGAGGAAACTCAGGATGAAGAAAACCTGATAAAAAGCACAGAGCTCACAACCTGCACCAGGGCACAGAGGAGAATGATTGAGCACACATTTTATCCCTCCTGTGCTCCAGCAGTGGGAGCACCATTATCAGCCAATCTGCCACAGACTCTGACCCTGCATTCTGATGCTGCTTTCTCTCCAGCCCATTGTACTTCTCTTTAGAGCTACTGTTGTGGAAAGCTGGAGCTGTGAGGAACTCTGCAGAAAGTTAATACCATCACATCTCATCTATTGCAGGCATTTTGTATGGAATTATGAGTGTGTTCCATCTGTCACAGGGAAACATTAAGGGTCAAAGGTCTTCCTTCCCCAAACAGAGCTACTGAATGGCAAATGACAGGCACTACATGGAGGCTGATTTCTTATGATATTGAAGTGTTCAGCAGTGATCCTCTTAACAGGAATGGACTTACAGCATCACAGAACTAGTAGAAGTGAGAAGACTGTGCTCTGGTAAAGACTTCACTGCTTTCTATTAATTTCTCTGGACCCACCTGCCATAGTTTTTCACATTTGGGTTCTGGTTTTGACTTTTTCATTTGTATGTTTAATAGTACATGATACAGTGGAAATGGGGGACAGAAGTCTGGTTTATAGCTCTGGGTCCCAAGCACTGTTGTACTACAGTAAACAAAAACATAAGGCAACAGAATATAATCCATAGCATTTCCCTGTCAAAACTGGGGAAAACATCAAATACAAGTGGCATGAGGAACTGGCATCAAAGTTACCAAGTCTCTCCCAAAGGAAACTCCACATGGACTCATATCTCAGGACTAAGCTTCAGTCAGGCTAAAGCACAGGGTCTGAAAGTGCTCCTGAACTCCAGCTGGCTCCTGCTAAAAACCAAGTCTGATGGGAGAACAGCCAAGTGTGTTGTTTAAGAATAGCCTACGTGCTCCCAGGCTCAGGCCAGAGCATGATTGATTCCATCCCCCTTGCTCCCAGCAGTGAGTGGATACCCCATCACATCCCATCTGCTCTGCAGGAGCTGGGGCAAAGCCACCAGCCCTCCATGGAAACAAAAATGCACAAGGCCTTTGCATCTACAGATCTCTGCCTGACCTACAAGAGGCTCTCTGGAGGAGCAAGGGGGAAGCTGGCTGTAAAACCATGGCAATCTGCTGTCAGGTTGAGAGTGTGGTCATGGCTGAAGCCATTACATGTGACCAAACACCATATTAATCCCAAAATCTGTGAGAATCAAGTCAGTTTGAGAGTAAAAATATAACCTTTAGGTCTACCTTCTTCTGAGGCTATAATTTCTTTTAGTGACCTAAAACCAAAGCCACTCTTGCCAATGATTTCTGCTAACACAGCAATCACTTCTGCTTAGCTTATCCACAAGTAGTGATCAACAAAGTGATGCTAACAAGAGCTCTAAGAAAAAAAGTTTTGCCACCCAAGGAAATGAAGGCAAGGAATCAAAATAAAGCCTGAAAGAGTCTAAAAGGAAGATGAAAGCAAGAATCCAAATGAGAAAAAGTCATAGATTATTTTTAAAGATACAGCCAGAACCAGAGTTCTGTACATCTGTGCATTAGCCAAGCATGAATTATTTTAACACAGAACACCCCCACCTTTACACCAAATCACTTACGAGGAGCTCCTTCAGCCATTTCAATAGCAGTGATTCCCAGAGACCACAGGTCACTCTGCAGGAAAAGAAACAATGCACATTGCAGCTTGCAGTATTCAAGCTTGTTTGTTTGTTTTCTGTTTTTCTTTTTTGCCTTTTTTTAGTTTCCCTAGATCTCTCCTGGATCATGTTGTTTTACTTGGAGTGACATATATTCTGCTCCCTCCCACTCCCTACTGAGCTTTTAGGAAATGTGCTAATAGCCAGAAGCTTCCCATTTCCCATGCAACTCTGAAGAGCTGATTCATCATTTAAGCAGCCAGCCCCAAAATGCAGATCTTCTGCATTCAAAAAACAAGAGCCAGACAGAATACAGCAGGCACTGCTTAAATATATGTCTTAAATCTGTTTTCATGAGGCAGCAAGACACAGCAGTGCCTCACCCTTTTCCTCCTGGCCAGAAAGAAAATCTTGGCTTTAATGCTTGTTTCAGAGCAGTCATTGCTGAGTTTCTATGCTGATGGAACAGGAATTACAGTCTGGCCTTGGGGTCTGATCTTTTTCTGTCTACAAAGTCTTTTTGGGCACAGGAGAGGAGAGCACATCATGCAGTCAGGTTTATGCCACAGTGTATGTTCAGCTCAGTTCACAGAGTGCAGTTCCCTTTATGAGCTGATCTGGATGCCAAGGGCCAGGTTTTGATCATGGAAGGTAAATCACGAACAGCACCAGTGGCTGTAAAACCTTCACACGTTTCCACTTGATTAATCATGTGCATTATCTCTTTATTTTTTGTGTCTAAATGTAGCAAATGAGAGGCATGTGACCAAATCAACTTGCAGCGCTTCTCCAAAACTTATCTTCTAAAAAACAGTGCAACAGAAAACAAACATTCAAAGATTAGAAGGAATAAATCATTACATGAAGAGCAGCTCACACCCAGCCCAGCATTGACTAAATCTAATTTCATCAACTTCTCAGTCCAGCTGCTCTGAACTCTTCACAGAAGCTGAAACCCAATTCACATGACAGTTTGTGAAGGGATTTAACAACAAAATCAGCAGGAATTTCACAGATTCATGATCCTGACCTGTTATTAAGTAAATGACTGAAAATTAGAAGAGTGTTCAAGGGGTAGTACTGCAGGTTTTGAGGACAAGGAGAGAAACATCCAGGCTACAAGGAATTCTAGTTTGCAGTTCCGAAGTGTGAAAGGCAGACAGGTGTAGAGGAGGATGACAGCAGTGGTTGTAAACCTCAGTGTGTACACACACATATTTATGTGGCTATATTTTTACTGATTTTGTTTTGTTCACTTTTTTTGAAGAGCAAGAAGTTACAGAGTAGCTTCCTGCTACTTAGCTCATCCTATCAGCTATAAATCTCTGTGGCAAAGACTGGCCCTATGCCACCTTCTGAGTCACAGCACTGTTTGCAAAAGTGCTTCCAAAACCCTCTGCTGATCAATTTTAAACTACCTTCTGCAGTATCTATTTGGAAGCAGACAAACTGGGATTATTACTGAAGGCAAAAAAACCTGAAGAATTGGGGTGCACGCTCTTTATGATTGTATCTTCTGGTAAGTACACAATCTGAGAAGGGAATCAGCAGGGGACAGGGAATGAAGACAAGAGATTAACTTCTTGGAGCTTCAGTACAAGATTGGCTTGGTATGAAAAACAAAATCCAGGAACATCCTTTGGTCATGACTGACACACACAACATGAGCTCACTCTGCCAGTGCAGCACAGAAGGTGTCAGCAAGGGACAACCACAGTCTCTGAATCACTAGGAAATGGAAGCAAAACCAGGTTCTTCTCATAAATATTTCTGAAGCCACAACTGAAATGAGAGGTGCAAAGTGGCAGTGAAGAGAACACCTGCACTGAGAGAGTGATGGCAGGGTCACCCCGAAGATACCTGCTCAGAAAGCCATGCCTGGAAAACATTCTGCATGGTGAGGACAAGAGGCAATGCTCACAAACTGCAATACAGGAAATTCTGTGCCTTCTCACCTCAGCCACTCTGCCAATCACCATCATTCTGGGATGGAAAATCTCTTGCAGTCACATGCTCATAAATGAGCAAAGGGATACTAATTATTGCCAATTAACTAAGGATTCACAGCTGAGTACAGAGCAAACCAGCTCAATCACAGAGTGCAGTAACTTGCCATATTAATATTACACTACTTCAAGCATTCCTTTGGAATTTATCTCTTCCTTTCTTTTCTATCCAGACGTGTGCAACCTTCATATATTAGTACCTTTTACTGCAGAGAAGTTCATTAAAGGATATTTCATGTATTAACAATTCACAAAAAATATTCATAGCGAAACTCCACTCTTGAAAAGAGCCTCCACCCACATACTACAAACACTTGTATTTGTACAGTTGTAGTATTATTGTGGTTTAAAAGGCAGGAAGTTTTAACTTTTCAAATGAGCAGGATTTCAGCAACAACCCACATTTTCATGTTTTCTCACCTTATGCAGTTTAACACTTACTCTGTAATCATATGTAGAGTCTGGGTTCTCCTCACAAGCAATGACCTCGGGTGCCATCCAATATGGGGTGCCAATAAATGTGTTTCTTCTCCCAATAGTCCTGTCCAGCTGAGCACTTACACCAAAATCCACTAAAAGCCAAGCAGAGGTAAAGAAATTAGTAAAGAATTGTATCCACATGGCAGAGCATGTGCTTGGTTACTTTCACACTGTTTAGAACACCAAACCTTTGGGCTACAATCTGAGTTTCTAAAGAACATCTTGTCCAATAGGTGAAATTTAACTGCCTTTCTTTTTTCCTCCTTCTTTTTGACAGAAGGATCAAATAAATAGCAGGCTACATCTGCCAGGTGGGTTACAGCAACATGAATTTCTCTAGAAAGACATTACAGAATAATTTATGCTTAATTTAAATGCTACATTGAGTAGGATTCAAGTGCTTCAAACAGTCTGTAAGAAAAAATAATATCTACAGACAAGACAAATTTGATTGTGTCTAATATGTGAAAGCTGGAAAGGACCATCATATCACTTCATTCTGAGGTGTCTGGAATAAATCCTTCCCTATATTCATATGGTATCTTAGAACAAGATGGAGAATCTACTACTTTATTCTCACCTTAGATCATTACAACCAGAGAATTGTGTGGTTCCCTTTGTGACACAGAGGGTGTTACTTCCATCAGGACTGTACAGCAAAATGGTTTTGTTCAAATATGAAAAGGGTCCATACAGCCAGTAATTATGTGATTGTATTTTTCTTTGATCAAACCCCGAGATGCACTGATAGGATCCACTGGGCATAGCACTGGAGTGCTATTCACACAGGAGCCAAAGCAAGAGGGAGAGGGAAGCACTGGAAGGAGACAGCCCCATGGTTACCATTAAGGAGCCAATTTTCTCATGTTGCCTCACTGCACATCATCTGCAAACCAAAATTATCTGTACTGCTATAATCTCATGTGTCTGCTTAGCAAACCTGCTCCAGGAAAAGGTGGACTTGACTTTTGGGATTGTGGTGTGCTCAGTGCTTCTGATGGGAAGTGCACACTCTTACATTAAAGTGGAACATAATTGGATTGAGGATCTCTTGGCTTTTTTAGCTCCTTTGCTTTAAGACACAAGACAAATCTCTCTGTAAACAACTTTTTTTTTTTTTTTTTTAAATTGTTACACTTAGTGAATCTGTTTCATCTTTACCCAGAGTTAGAAAGGTTTTGTCAACCATGTGAAGGACAGTGGGACTAAACTACACAAGACTGTAAACATACACAACACCTCCATCTCACCTGTTTTAAGAGAGAACAGTTGACAATTAGTACATATGATTTAGAGACTACAAGCAAACCCTTAGACTTCAGTAAAGCCATGTTGTCATCAGAAAGTTAAACCATAACGAGATGAAAAGTACTTATTTTTACTTGCTCCAGCCAAACATCCTACCCCACATCCACAAGCCATGTTTATTACTTGTTGTTTTCCAACTCTACAGTGCATGTTTTCAGTTAGAGGGACTGTAAAGATCATCACAAATAAGAGAAGTGCTCCCCTTGAGACTGCTCCTTTAAAACATTGCCCTGTGTTCTCTGTGATGTCCTTCCAAAACATCAAAGACATGTCCTCCTCAAGGGAGAGACGTGCTTTAGTTTTAGGAAGCCAGAAGTTGACAACACTGACGTGTCACAGCAATAAAAGGAAATGAGTAAACCCCCCAAGTTTTTTGGGAGATGACTCTTAGTGCAGCGATAGCCCTCAGTAGTGAGTAATTTCACTACTGTCAGATTTACGAAAATCTCTGAGACTATTTCCTTTAGAGAAATGGATTAGCTAAATTAGTTCCCCCAAGTTTTTTTTTATTTTGGAAGTCTCTTGCATCCCAGAATCTGCTGTGAAGGCTTGATGGTGACTTACTAGACAGATTCTGTGCTTGACTGTATCTCCCACAGGCTGTGAGTGGCATCCTTGCAGAAAATGCCACATTTTCAGCTCTTTCTACATGACAGACACCTTATAAGCCCAAGCAGTAATGATACTTGGCACAATTATTGCTCTTAGGTTACTCAGAGTTCTTTCTGAGACAAGATCGAAATCTTAAATTTTAACAAACAGGTTTCCAGCACACATTTAAGCAAACTTACCCAATTTTACTTCTGCATTTTCTGTGAGAAGAACATTCTGACCTTTAATATCTCGATGGATGACATGGTGAGCATGAAGATGTGCCAAGCCCTAAAAGAAAACCAGACTTTCCTTATTCTTTTTTCCTAACATTACCTTAAGTGTGGCACTGCTGTCTTTTTACACTTCCACCTTTTTCAGACTTTATTTATAAGGAAAGTCCTTTAGATGTTACCAGCAACATTTTCAGGGAGCAGAGAGGACAGCAACCATAAGTTTGATTGTCTTCTTCACCACAGGCCTGACAGTGGTGGAGCATCTCTGAAGATAAGTGTGAAGAGAACAAGGTAGCAATATTTTGAACTTCTGTCTCAGAATCAAGAGATGCTCCTTACACTACATGTTAAAAGCAAACAAAAGAGAAAAAGAGCAAAGCAGAATGCCCTGTATGAGGACCAAAGACAGCAGCTGGCTGGTCATAGTGGCTGAAATTTCATATTCAGCAAAATGGTAAATTCAATGGCAAATGGAGTAGAGAAAGTTAAAATACCATGTCAGGCCTCTTTTTGAGTGCAGCAAATATTGTTTTCAATCAGCTAATATTTGCTATCTCCTCCTTCATTTCAAAATTGCCTATGGTTGAACTAGCATAGATATAAAGGAACATGCTGAAATAATCCATTATAGTAATCCAGGGATGCTTCACTCTAAACATTTAGCCTCTCTAATATTAATGGCTTCAAACAAAGCTCTCATCCAGCTTGTAAATTTTCCAGAAGGAAACACTGTCAATCCATGTGCAATTGGGCCATTCTGTTTTGAAACAAGCATGATTAAATCCAAGCCTTTGCTTTTACCAACATGCTGTTACAGCTTTCAGTTGCATGAGCATAAACCAAATGTTTTAACATCAGTTGCTTTAACACAGGTATTACAGCCACAGCAATGGGGAGCAACCTGACTACACCATTAAGGTTTTTTTTCTCTTGCAGAACTCCCCACACTCTCCAGACATAATTATCATAATCTGCAGGCTAGTGCCAAATTCCTGTAAGAAGGCCAATATTGTCTATTGAGCACATTTCCCAACTCCTATGCCCCACAAATAAAGTTTTACTCCTATTCAAGCATTACTTCAGCGTGCCATCTGAATTTCAACTCCCAGAATACACATTTATCTTAGAATTATTTAGAAAAGATGTAAAACTCCATTATAGGGAAGATGGATCAGTAACTCTGTAATGGGTTTTGAATTTATAATGACTGGCTCCAACATCATGCGGTTTTTTCCAGGCTAGTTCACTAGATTACACTTGGGAATTGTTTTATCCTCTGTACTTTCCAGGGGAAAAAAAAAAAAAAAAAAAAAGCAGCCCTAAGCCTGCATAGAGTGAAATACAGCCCCAACAATTGTCTGGGGGAATATTGTCCCAGCAGGGCCATCTTTAAGATTTTGGAATGCTGTTTAGTCAACATTGCCTCTAATAGCATGGAAAAGAGACCCCTGAGTATGTGCAGGTAAAGGAATTATAAACAGAAAGATCTTACACAGCATGAACAGCTGAAGCAGTGAGCAGTAAGATCTCCTGGTGTGGACGACAGACTTACTGAAAACACAAAATTTATTTACTTTTCTAGATGCCCGGTGTCTGGAATTTCAGAAGATGGCTATTTGCCACAGAAAAGAGGAATTTTCTGTTCTTCATACAGAAAATGGGATTAACTACAACAATATGGGATGTCAAGCAGCCATCATGCTGGCTCTTAGGGCTCTTCTGAACTCAAGGACCACAGCCCATGAGCCCCATGGATCACAACCTTTAAACAATAATGCTCATTAGTGACCTATTTTAACAACCAAAGGCTTGGAAAGGCCTTTTTGTTGCAAATGAGCAACAAAGCTCTGCTGGCAGGACTCACCCTGAGAACCTCTCTGCAGATGTAAGCAATCCAGTCTTCCTTGAAACAGTTCCCTTTTGTCTTCTTTACCAGGTCAGTGACAGAGCCTGCCCCGCAGTACTCCATCACCAGCTGCAGGGACACAAACACACACAGGGCACCTTCACCACAGCTCTGCCAGGGTGCCAGCAGAGAGAACACCTGCAAACACCCACTCCACCACAACCCAGGCTTGGCAAATGACATGTGGCCTTCTCGGATGCCAAATGACTTAAAATCTCACTTTCTGAATCACACCCATTGCTAAATAAATAAAAAACCTCAGCAATGCTCCTCTCCTACCGCAGGTTTTAGGCAGGTTTATTTCATAGATACAAAAACAGAAAAGCAAGAGCTAACAGCACCGAAAAACATGGGAATCTTTAAAAAATTTGGAATTTCTCATTTCGCTGCAGAGCTTCAAAAATCTTGCAGCCAAAAAACTGGAGGATTCATTATCCTTCTTTGCTTTATTGTTAATTCCTCTGCTTCCTTTTTTATTTTCCATCTGAGAAAAGGAGAGGAAAACAACATGAAAAAGGAGAGGAGGGGAAAAGGACAAGCTCTTTCACTTTAGTAAAAAAAATACAGAAGTGTTTAATTTGGAAAAAAAAGAGGCCCAAGCAACAAATCAGAATGACAGCTCAAGTCACAAGAATCATAACATGCTTTATGCCCATCCTCAAAGGAAATCATAGGGGATGGAAGCTGTCTAGGGAGGAGTAATTTTTCTCTTTTATATGTTATTCTTCAGAACAATGACTTCAGAGCTTCGCTGAGACAGAGTCCAAGCCAAGCACACTGGAGCTCTAAAGAAGGAGCTGTAAATCTGATGAACAGAAATGACACTAAACACTTACCCAGAGCTGATCATCTTGGCCTGCAGGACTTTTCTTTACAAAAGCACCATAATACGTAGCAATATTCCGGTGATGGGAGTACTTTTTCAGCATATTTATCTCCAGCTTGATTTCCTCCTCTTCATTCTGTAACAGAAGAGAGCAGAAGGCTCCTTAGGTGATTAGAGATCACTGAGCTGTTCAGAGCTGCAAAGTAACCTCTGTGTTTGGAGATTTTAACACCCAGCTGGAACCACCCTGAGCAACCTGGTCTGATCCCATGGCTGACCCTGCTTTGAGCAGGAGGTTGGACCAGACATATCCTGGAATGATGAGACTGCAACTGATGGATGGCTCTTAAACTGACAACTGAATCGCCCTGATCCATAGGTCTAAACCAATGAATTGATAGAGCTTGACCTAAAGAATCAAAAATGTCCCCATTCAGGCATAAAAACTGTATGTTGTCTCCTCAGGGAGCTTAGACAGGACCTATTACTCCCCATTTATGGTTTCTGTATGCAGTAATTTAGTCTTGGAGACACTACCCAGATTCAAACAAAAATGAAATTATTCCTAACACTCCATTACTTAAATATTTGGAAAAGCACTTAGTGCACACGTCAGCCAATTTGTCTTCCTAGCCCTGTGGAGGGTCCTGCTGGGAGGAAACCAAAGCCAAGGAGGGGACTCACCACAAATCAAACTCCAGCATAAGCCAGGGTTAGGATCTGCTCCTTCCTTATAGCTGTGAGGCTGCCCTCCCTGGACCATGGGGGTTTCCCCCTCCTCACATCATGCCATCAGTGAAGCCCCTGGCATACTGGGGGGTAGCACACCCCTAGACATCCCTTCCAGGCACCAACTGCCTGGTTTCCCTTGTCTTTGTTTCAGCCTTGCCAGGACAGACATTCTCTTGTGCCCAGTACAGCACTGTGCACAATAAGACACCTAATGGAAACACAAGTTTTAATAATTACATTAGAAGGAAATGCCCTTTTTCAGCGAGAACTGACTGATTTGGAAAGCCCCCTCAGAGCCAGCCTGTTTGCTGTGGTGCACAACACCCAGTGCAACGCACGCAGGTTTTGCCATCTCACTCACTTTAATAGGAAACAAGTGGTTCTGCAAGGTATCCTTGTATCAGTTAAAAGGAGTATGACAAACTTGAAAATTAATTTACCTTGATGCAAAACATCCCAGTCAGCACTTACTAGCTGAAGGGAAAAAAAAAAACAGAAGAGGCAGCAAGAACAATTCAACCCCAAAGGACATTTTTCTGCTCTTTTCCTCTATTTTCCAGCAGCTTTGCCATCGAAGCATTCCTTTAACCATCACAACAGACTGCTTATAAAGCCAGACACATTTTCCTTTCTACCTGGAGCAACACATTAAAGCCTGACAGGCTAGGGCTAAATTCCCTCAAGAATATGCATATGATGTGTCTTACTAAACTTGACCACACCAAAATCTTTCCCAAGAGAAGGGACCAGTAAGTTTTCCCCAGTAACATCAACCCACAGGAGGTGCGTTACCAGACCAAAACCTAACTGTATTAAGCCTTAGGAAATGTAAAATAACTCGAAGCTAAATGAGCTATTCCAGGTTTCATAACAACCTCTTTGTTAAACACAGGCTCTCAAGCTGCACACATTACACTACATATTTAGTTTATCTTTTCTTTGCAGTTAAGGAGAAAGGAGGACCCTTAATCCTTGGCTTGATAAAGCCCTGACCTTGTATGACTGAATTAGTGAGGGTAAGGAGGAGTCTGATGAAGCACCTGGAGTCTCCAGGAGAGATGGGAGCTGACTCCCAGACAGAAATCCTCCAACAGCAGGGTCTGGTTTCTCTCTGCACATGACCAGAGCACAATCAGAGGGAGATGAGAGCTTGTGCTGATGTTTTCTGGGTGGGGATACAAGGCTCTGCTCCCTTTGGGACTTCAGACAGTGCACAGGACAGGGTGGACACAGGCAGGTGAGGAAGAGGCAGAGAATAAGCACATGGGAACTGTCATCCTGGGCCTGACCACAGGGGCCTGTCATCTACACAAGTTTCTGGATCTTTCGGGAAGAAGGGCAGAAGAGGAACAAACAGGGTGGATTCCTTTCTTCCTCTGCTGTCCCTCCTGCCCACTCCTTCTGTTACAGGAACTAAATGTGTGGAAGGGCAAGATTCATCTTTGTCAAAGGCCTTCCCCAAATTACTTAAAATATTCACAGATGTCAAGAGTTTGAGGTTTTTTAACTCTGCTCATCTGCACGAAATCTGCCCTGGTGGAGCCCAGCTCCCTACTGTGCCCTCAGCACCAGCCTGCAGCTTTCACAAAGTTCCCTTCAGGGAGCTGACAGATCCCAACCACTTCCTCAGAGCTGCTGTATCTTTCTCAGCTCTTCTTCCTTTGTCCAATTAATTTTCTGGATGTTGGAACCATGCTGGTACAGCTCTTATCCAAGTATTTTCTATTCCTCTGCAATCTCACCTTCCTGTTTTTAAAACAAAGCCAAGCATGTCCCTGTCCCTGAACACAACCAGGATACTCCACAGGCCCTTCCACGCCCACTGGCAAGAGCCAGAGTAGCTGCACATGTGCAATGCTCCTTTCCCAGAACCAACAGATGATCCCATTCCTGCTTTCTCTCATGTCTTTATTTACCCAGAAGCTGCTCCCTCCCGGCACCTGCTCCTTCTTCCCTTGCCCATCCTTGCCTGTAGGGCACAGGTAAGGCTGCCCAGTACAGGCTGAGTGCCTTGGGGACACACTTAGAGCAGGCAGTGGGCTCAGCTTCAGATACCAGTCAGTCTGTAAGGTACACAGGACAGCAGCTGGGCATTTCACAGACAAATGCACTCTGGCTTCTCAGTGCTTCACCGACTTTCAGAAAAAACACTCTATGTCACGGAAAAACCAAGGCAGAAGGATAAATGTGAATGATTCTGTCCCAAGGGTCATGCCTGAGGCCTGCCCAGGAACTGAACCCAGACTTGCTAAGCCTCAGTGCTGCACACATCCTCCAAGCAGGGTGACTGGGGACAAAAGCACCCTCAGCTTCTCAGTGCATGCCCACACTCAGGACTTCCACTTTCCACCACCTCTGTTGCCAGCACTACCATCAGCCCCATCTCTCAGGGGTCTACAAACCTGCCCATAAATAATGCTGCTAAAGGAAAGGAAACAGGCTGGCAGATGTGCAGGTGCAAAGAGCTGTTTGCTTTCACAAACCAATGCGTTCCTGGGCACAGACGGCTGCGTGCACAGAGATGACAGGTTCATGATCAAAGGCTGTTTTTGAAGATGGGGGCCTATCTGCAATGGCATTAGAACTAGAAAACACATGCCTCTGACCACAAATGGAAATTAGATCATCAGCTGATTAATACTGCACCAAGAGATCCCTTAATACTGGGGCAAGCCTAACAACAAGTTTCATATTTAAATGTTATTTTGCTCTCTAGAAAGAATGAAAGCCAAGACAGACGGAGAATGACGTGCTGGAGAAGAGCTCTTTGATCACCTGCACCGACAGCTGAAGAGACAAGCAGCAAGAATCCAGTCTCTGTGCAAGCACTCTGCTTGCTTGGCTCTGTCAAATAACAGGAAGCAGAGCCTGCATGGAGAGGCACACGAGCACACGTTGCCATCAGCTCCCCTTTAACCATTTCAAAGGGCTCCTCCCGGTCCCCCTGCAACACAACACAGCAGCACTTCCTGACAGATGTCCAGAGGATCCCACAATGACCACAGCATCCTGCTGCTGCTCTTAAGAAACCAGCCTGGGGCTGCAGCTTGCGACAGAAAAGGCAGATTTGCTGAGCTCTTGGTGTGCCCCAGATCTGAAAAGTCATAGCTGCAGCTGCTCAGGCAATTTCTGAAGAAATTACTGCTTGCCAGAAAAAGAAACCTTGTATATTTGGTGAAAGAATCAGAATCTTTTGGTGAGAAAAAGTGGCAGAAGTCGCAGAAGTGACTGCATCCAGTTATGCCAGCCTGTGCCCTAGCAGCAGAAACACAGCCAACCCCACATCAGGAAAGTGGAAATAACAGCAGAAATCCTTGCACTCACCCTGTGCCAAGGCCAGAAAGCAGAAACACTCAAGCACAGCTAAGCTGGAATTGTTCAGGGTTTAGTGGGGGAAGAGCACCCCCTCAGGAAGTGGCACCAACATGCTCCTCACAACTGCCAACCTTCCCAAGAAGGGACTCAGTGTGAAAACAGCATGATTTGTTATCACTGCCCCTCAAGCAATGTGACAGGTTCCCCACTCTGATACTGGCTCTCTGACCTACACGAGGAAGCAGCACATAAGACTTTAAAAGATGCTTTTTGCTCCCAGAATCTTGCAAGTCTACCAAGATGATTCCTGAAGCAGGACCACATGGTTGTCTTCCATTTAAATTCTGTTTCCAAACAAGCAGGCATTACTGAATGCTACAGTTTGTTGCTTGCATACAAAGGAGACTGTTTTATGTATAGCAAAGGGAAGGAAATCTTTCCAAGGTTCCTTTCCTGCAGTCTTTTCTTCAATTGTTTCATCAAGGAAGGGACAGTCACTGGTGTTAACACGACAGCCCACAAGTGACATCTTTGACCTGCCTTCACACACTGTTGACTGACGCAGCAAAGCAGGCCATACAGCAGCTCTGGATCACTTCTGAGCCTGTGCCAGGATCCATCCTGTCAGCTCTGTCAAGGCAGGGAGGTGCTCTCATCTCAGGAATATGACTGTGATCCAAACCCTACTCCCTCTCCCTTCCAAACTCCAGCAGCCTCGAGTCTGGTGGCTGTCGTTTTTTAAAGCCAAAGCACCTGATGATGTCTCTACCTACAGACCTGAGAACTGAAATCTAACATAGCACTCATTTAAAAAAAGAACCCTCCTCTGGGCAAAACTGGCAATTCAGCTACACACACATATTGTACAAACAGCAGCCATGGTCAAACCAGCCCTTAGATGGGCTCTGTACATTACAGCAACATCCAAGTTCAGATCACTCAGGGTGGAACTCCCAAACTATCAACAGGGACAACTGTCCTGGACCTGCTCTATGTGACAGGACCAATGCAGACACCTAACTTGTTCTGCTGTCTTCCAAGACAATCAAAAGACATGTGAAAATGCAGGCAAGGCTTGCTTGTGCTTGCCTAAACATCATGTGTAGATGCACCACTGGCAGACCAGGCCCAGAGGACACAGAGGATTTTGCCTATTTTTTGTAAAATTCAGATAATAATCCTTCCATAATATTGCAGGAAGGCTTGAAGTTCTATTTTCCATATCCACACTGCCAGATGACAGAATGGGGAGAAGGTGTTCAGTGAGACTAAGTGCATCCTACCAAACCAGACTTCTAGGAAGCTTGAGAGAAGGTAGCAGAGAGAATCCCCAGCCTTTCTGGGACTCAGGCTACTGTGGTCTCAAGGAGGCAAGCTGCTCCACTACTGGCTGTGGTCTTAAAAGGAGAGACAAAAACCAATATTTAGCAGCTTTTTCAACACCCTATTCCAGCACTGACACTGGTTTATAAATGTGAGTAGGGACAGTGCCAATTAAACTATCTCCTTCCCTCACCTGTCAAATCACAATAAAAAAGCACTGTATTTGCATTTCTAATATGTTCCTGCTTGCTGGCTGTCAGGGCACTACTCTGAGGAACAGCTGGCACGTGAGGGGATAGGATGTGATGAAACACAGCAGAGGAAGTGCACAGCCCCAGGAAATCTTTTACTTGCTATCTCTGGAAACAGATCATCACCCAGAAAGAAACAGGGACTTCTCTTTGTCATTATTGACCATCAAGATATATGGCAATGCACTCCCTTGTTGTTTTGTCACCATTGGTCAAGTACACTTGAAAAACCTGCTTGTGTTAACACCTTTCAGTACTTTATAAAACACAAACTGGTGCTCAGGAACCATAATTTATACCAGTGGATCTTCTTTTATGAGCTATCCACCTGCTCATGATTGATTATTTATTTTTTCTTGCATCTTAATAATGACCTTTTTACTTTTGGTTTTGCACTCACCTCAGTAACATTCATCACTTTGATTGCTGCCAGCTGCCCAGTCTTAACATGGCGACCCTGTTAAAATAACAAGAGACAGTAAGTGAAACATGTAGACAAACTATGACTACATCAACAAATTAGACATATAACAACAAGGTTTGAGTAATTGCTTTCAATCTTGTTCAAAGTAATACTGGACGGGGCTCTTAGCAACCTGTTCTAGTCGAAGGTGTCCCTGCTCATTGCAAAGGGGTTGGATTAGATGACTTAAAAGATCCCTTCCACTCCAAACTACTCTATGGTACACAACAACCTTTCAGTGATAGAAAACTACCAAGGTGAAGTTTAGTGATGTGTTACCAGACTGACACCTTTACTGTGCTCTGAATTTAACGCAGTTACCTCTGTAGCGCTGAATTTCCCTTTAGCACAAAGGAAGCAGCAATGCTGGGAGACCTCTGCTGTCACAGCACAACTTGGCACAAGCTGATGGGTCTCCATCCAACTCCTGTTCAACAGGTGATGCCAGCTTTCAAGCCTCCTCTTCCAGGAAATCTCAGCAGAGACTCAGGATGCCTGAACCAGAACCACATTCTTGTCCTGCCATCCATGGCTGGGGTGGGTGGGGAAGCTGGAAGGCACTGGGCAGCTGGCCCTGACCCCACTTCAACCCCCCACATGTCCTGGCACACCTCAGGGTAAAGAGAAAACTCTGGTTTCAGTACCTCAATCTGGCAACCTGTATGTGGCTGCCAAGAAACTAGAGCTCTATGTTTTTGCTACTTTTTTTCCTTCTAATGCTTTTTACTGTGAAATGCTTAGTTTTTACAAGTCTTGCTGCAGCTGAGTTAACCATATCTCAGCTACCTCCCAAAAAGCATGCAGGGGCTTTGAATTTAAAATTGTCATCTCCTGTCGTGGTGGGGAGGAACTCAGCCAGGGCTTTGATTGCATGGGTGCCTACACAGCTACACACTTCACTATGAAATACCCACACTCCAGACACTTTTAAGCAACAGACAACTGGTAACTTCAGACTAAATAACTGGCCTGGTTTTGAAAACACAGCTAGGAAAAGGGAGGAAGTTGGAAAAAAAGCTATCAAAAGAGCAAACTTGCTACCAAGACTGACAAAATGTGATTCAGAAGAACATGTATCACAAACACAACTGAGAATCTTGCTGTAAATTGCAGCTCCATGGTTTGGTTAGATCAAGTTGCTCAACAGATGCTGTAGACACAGTCTTTTGCCACAATAACCAGCACTGATCTCACACTGGAAGATAGTATCAAAACATTTGAATGAACAGTGGATTTGCTATACATCCTAACTCCTCGCTTCCATCAAATGTTCAGAAATGGGTTTGAAGCTTTGAGACTGCAATTTCATTCCTGAAATAGTAGTGCCTGCAAAGCTGTATATCGAAATAACTAACTGACACCAGTTAAGGAAGCCACTGGAAATCAGGAAATCAAATATGAAATGCTGGGGTTTGCAGACAGAATGATTTGCAGGTGCAATTTACACCTGCAAAATTAAAAGCTGGGTTGATGTAATTTTAAAACGCAGGTCCTATCTGCACAAAAGTGTATAAAAGTGTTATTTCTAAGACTAAGCAATTTTGCATCAAAGAAAAATGATTCCTCATTCTCAGGCGATATGTCACAGTCATGTTTTCTTTTACAAAAAACTAAATCCTGCTGAGTTTTTTGTATATTTATAAGTGTCCTCTTTCCCTGGAAGCACTCCTGGGATTGCAAAGCATTTTCTCATGAAGTAGAACGATAGGGTTTATATATTAATGCAGACCTCAGGAGGAAGACAAATAGGGCACACTCTCCCCAGGCCATACAAAGCTTCCACGGGTGAGTGTGGATGGGCAGTGACCAGTGCCAGCCTGAAAGACGCTGGTGTTGGCACAGTGTCCATCCCTGCTGACACCAGCCCTGGTCAGCAAGCTTCCTCTGCACAACCACAGGCTCTCTGGGAGCCACTGTCTGCAAACGTTTCCATTTCTTTTTCCACTGAATGTCTTGGTAATACAGCAACAGGGTCTTCCCCAAGGTAGAGCCAATCTCCACACACTGACCTCACTGCAGAGTTTGTCTGGGCTCAAGCACACTGGTAACTCCATCTCCCCAAAGGATGGTGTCAGGAATCAACAATGATTTTTATAACTATAGTGAAGCATGAAGACCTGCTTCTTTACTGAAAAAATAGATCAATTAGTACTAGGCTAGCATTGCACTTGATATTGAATGTTTATCAGAATAAAGCAGAGGGACAGGCTTGGCATTCGGTCCTGACCTCAACACATGACACCTGGTCAAACTGTCCCTCTGTAAAACAGACACTGGTCATTTTGCTGCCACAGTTATTTCCACTGTGTGTAAAACCTGCTGCTCTCACTCACTTCTACCACTATAAATGAGAATACTAAATCCTCCTCCAAAAAGATTTGGAAAATCAGTATTAGCAGGAAAGAAAACAGTAAGTTCTTTTGTTTTGTGGGTCATGGGTCACATTTGTTCAAGAAAAGAGTCCCTGTTAACTGAGATGCACAACTCCACCCTGCTCCTGCATTAATGCACAGACTATGACTGGGCCGGCAGTTCAGAACAAAAACCATGGGTTTCTCAATATTGGTCTTTCAAACTGTTTGGGGTTAATTTTCCTTAACATCTCTAAAAGCAGTAAACATCCTGAAGCCAGCCCTGGGCTTCTTCTTAAAAGACTGAGACTAAAGTCTAATCAAGGAAAGGTTTCAGTGTCTAGTCCCTTATTTTTTTCCTTTATCAATAAATCTCAGAGGTTAGCCAGAGTTCACGGGAACTCTCACACTGCTGCTTCTGCTGAAGCCCCCAAGTTGAGCATGTGTGAATTGTTTTGAGAAAAGTGGTGTTTTGATTTTTGTTTAAAGCTTCTAGGAGCAACTGGCTATTTTAACTGTTTCCCAACCAAATGATATCAACTGATTCCCTTAGTTCCAGTGGCAAAACACACAGAAGTTCATCCTTACTTATTCGATCCAAAATGGGAGGAAAAATGAGAGGCATTGCCCTCCCAGCCCTCTGTTCACTCTGCCACTGCCCATCCTCTCCAGATCATTACAGAGTATCAGCCTGTTGTGATTCAAGATCCTCCACTGCACATTTCCCCAGAAACTGAGCAGAGGACTGGAATGGTCTGTGGACCAGCTTCCCTAATAAAAGATTTCATCTTTTACCCAAATGCTCAGAATAAGAGCAGGTTTCAACTCTGGAGAACACAGCCAAAACATCCAACAGCCATCTGCAACATCCATATTCTACCCAAGAATACAACATCAAACTCTATCAAGCTCATAGAGAGCTTATATATGAACAATTCCGAGGCTCAATGACTTTCTAAAGTTGAAGTTCCTCCTTTCATTTTGATGAGGTATCCAAGCTGGAAAAAATTCTCCCATTAGCTTTGAGTCCAGCTAAATTCCTGGTTTCCTCCAGAAAATATTTCCGCATGAAGTCTGCTGTAGTTGCCAGTTAAGTCACTGCAGTAACATTCAGCAAACCTGGAACCAGCATGCACATTTTTCAAATCTACAGACTGCTCATTGCAGCCAGACTTGTGGGAGATGCTTTATGCCAAAGATCTGGTTCTGATGAGCTCCAACCGTGCATTATCTCTGCAGGGAGAGATACACGGAACAGGGCAGAGCGCTCAGGGTTATTTCTGCTGGATGTGTATTTATCTTTTTACCTCAATCAGATAAAGGAACCGCTTATCTATGCCCTCTACTGATGGTCAAGACATGTACCTTTCTATTTACATCAAACAAGAGTGTCAACATTAGCAGTCAGCTTTTAGCTGATAAAGGGGCTTTACACGAATTAAGTATATTTACAAAATGATGCATTCAGTCACGTACAACACCTTTTCCTGTTAGGTCCAAATAAAAATTTTGGACAGTCCCTGGCTTGGGTTATGATTACAAGAAGAGATCCAAGGTCCCAGTGAGATTGTAAAGCTGCAAGTCACATGCAGAGAGAGCTTGGTCTGACAGCTTCCCTCCCAGATCCTGCACGTATCTCTCTTCCTAGGAGTGGGAAACAGCTCCCATCAGCTTCTCTCCCCACTTGGGATCGGACAGATTTGGAGTGGACAATTGCAAGTCCAGACAGCAGAAGCCAGCTGTCCTGTTAAGTGCTGCACACCGTGCCAAGGCAGCCCACGGCAGCCCCATGACAGGCTTCCTTTTTGGCAGCAGGCACTCGTCAGTGTGCACGTGTTTCTGGGTCTGTCTGGTGGAGCGTCCCCACGTAGCCGCAGTAGGGAGAAGAGCACGTGAAGGGCAGGGACTGCCCGCTGCAGGACACCACAGCAGCACGGAGCTGGTGGCTGTCACTACACACAAGTCCTCATTTGTGTCCATGTCCTGTCTTACCTCTGAGAAACCAGAAGACTTGGACACCTGCCAGTTTGCACCTTTCTGCCCACATGAAGGGCCACTTGATATCAAACACACTCTGCCATCGGGCACAGACACAACCAGCTCACAGCATGCACACAAGGGTGAGGGGCTCTTGGGTGATGCCTCACCGCACTGCCTGCCTGTGTAATCCCAAAAGCTGGTAGATAGCACAACCTTAACTCCTAGAACCTTCTCTGGATATTGAAGGTTTGCACTGAAAAGCAAAGATCTGGCAGTTGGAAGTGTGGGACTTTGGAGGCCAGAGGTCTTTCTCAACCAGAAGCATTTATTTCAGGATAACAGATGCAGCCTGCGGCCACCTGCCCTTTGGGAGTGAGGTGAAGGCACAGCTGTGTCGCTGCAAGCTCTCACCAAAAGTGAACTTGAGAAAGCAGATTTCCTGTTCAAAACCCTCTGATGAACTTAGAAGTTTGAGCCCACCTCGGGTAAATCTGTGTGGCCCTGCAGCTGCTGGAAGGCTGCCAGCTCAGTCTGCTGTGCCCTGTGGGACTGGACCGCACCCTTTGGCCCCCCTCCTCTCCACCCTTTCCATCCTGGTAATACAAGAAAAGCCTTTAGGAGATTATGCATTGAGTGAACAATGCTCTGCATAGGGATCCAGGAAACTCTATGTCCATTTCCACATGACCTTAACAAAGTCATGATCCTTCTGTTTCCCTTTCCACCTACATAGGGCTTTTCTACTCAGACCCAGTTCTTTAGAAGAGACGAGTGATGTTTGATGTCCCCAGCTCCAGAGCCAGACTGGGAACACAAGCTTTGCCTGTTCACACTGAAGGCAGGCAGGAACAGCCTCCCTTGCAGCTGCAGTGTCCTCCCCAGCGGGTCAGCATGGCAGCGAGGAGAACCCCAGAAACATAAAACCTGCAGATTCGCTGCTCTTACACTGCAGCTTTGACACAGACACTGTTTTATAGCATAAAGCTGCTCACACAGACATCCTGCTGTCCCTTGGGGTGTTCACAATGTAAACAAGTGTCAAGACTTGCACACCTGAGGCTGTGTCACCTAAGAAGACAGTTTTTAGGACAGATCCATCAGCAAGAGCAGTCTGTAAATCTCAGCTCAGCAACTGGTACCATGTGAGACAAACCACTGTGGTCATGGCTGGAGCTCTTCAGCTAAAAATACAGCAGTAATGCAAGACTTGAAAGAGGACAGGAATAAATTCTAAGAAAGAAGTAATTAAGAGCTTACAGCTTGTTTTTGTTAGTTAATGGCCCAAGGCAAAGTTCAAGGTCAGTCGTGCACTGAATACTAGCACAGGACTTCAGGAATGACCCTTTTCATTGCAGACTGTGACATGCAACCCACATCAATTATGATAGTTTAAAAAACCCCAAAAACACAAACACAAACAAACCCACAAACACCCCAAACCACATCAGCCTTGGACAGATAAGCACCAAGTCTTTCACAAAATCTTTTTTTTTTTTTTTAACCTCCACAGGAAGAGCTCAGGACACCAGCCAGGTGGGAATACATTTGGAATACAGCCTCATCCTTTTAATCACACAACTCAGGCTGCAGAAAGCCCACTCTGATTGACATTATAAAGTTCGGGTGGCACTTTTGTTACATCGTCTCTGAATGTCTGTTGTATTTCAGGGCTGTAAATCAAAGAATTGTATTCCCCTAGAGCATTTATCTTCTTCTTTGTGATGTTGGGAGATGCTGAGATTTTGGAGTTGTTACAGCTCACCTCTAGGCTACTCTCAGCTTCATCTCCCTGCTGGAGCACACCCATCTTTCCTGGGAAGTGCCTGCTTTCATGCCAGCAGTGCAGGGTGCAGGACTTCTGCAGAACCACAGCCCAGCTGCAGTGCCCCAGTGCTGTCCACGTGGGTGCAACACGTCTGCCCTCTCACCCCCACATCTGGCACACAATTTCCAGACAGTCCAAGATCTCACCCAACGCCACTCGGGCAGCACAGCCAAATGTTGCATTTCCTCTTCCCTACCCTCCTTTAACACCCTCTGCAAAGCTTTGCTGCCATTAACTCTGTGCTAACAGGAGGAAGAGCCCACAACAGACTCAGCACGAGCTCCTGCGATCAACACGAGGCAACACAAAGGTCCTTGGTTGCTCCCACTCAGACAATCCAACATCAGACACCACCAGGCACAGTCCCTCAGGCTGAAACAGGACTGCCTGATTGACTCCAGCTTAACATTGCCTTCAGAGCCAACCCTGAACATTTTGCACCAGGGAAAGAAAAGCATCACTTGAACACCACAAAACAGCACCCTTGTCTGCTGCTGGCCAGTGGTGAACAGCATAAATACACTAATTTCAGTAACATACTGAAAATAATTAAGACATGATCTTCAAGGTTTATGTTGTACTGGGCTTTTTTTTTTCTCCTATATGCTAATCCCCCACTCTACTTTATGATCAGTTGTGTTCTAAGAAGTCAGCTAATATTTATCACTTTCAGTATAGACCATATTAAGAAGCCAAACATTATTTTACATACCCCAGAACTTGGGCTACAAAACACCAGCACTAAAATCTAACGGGTCTGCATGTAGCTATTTAAAGAATGAAAGTTAATTAATAACATTCAGTGCACATTCAAAGGCTGCTACATTAATGAAGAAATATTAGGGATATATACTACTAATAATGAAATTTAAAATTAACCCAAAAAAAATTAACCCTAGAATGTTACAGTGCATTCCAAACAAAATATTTCCTTACCCAAGACAAGAAAATTTATGGAGCAAAGATGGCTTGAATATTCAGTGAAAACCGAATTCCTTTCCTGGCAAACACCACTCTCCTATTTCTGTGGGGAACAGTCATTTTATCCCTCCTCTCACTTCATCTCACAAGTGGGATCATATTTTTCAGTCACTCAAAGTGAAAATATTAGTTTATAACTTTTTTAAAATGAAGGTTTAGGTGTTTCAGACCTAAGATGTAAAAAAAGAAAATCAGGAATTTCTCTCAGGGCCCCTATTTGTGTCACATGTTTGAACAAACAAAAATATCACTGTAACTCATAACAGCACAGAAGATAACTAAGTTGGCAGTGGTATAGGAGGACTTCCTATATACTAAAATAGCAACACATTAGCCAAGAGAAGAGATTAGAAAATATAACTTCTACCAGTCACTTAAAATTCTACCCATGTTCACACTGTCTGGAAGGGAGGGATAAACAGGGGTCATCTCAACAGTACCAGATCAAACCACCTTGATCTCTGGAGGGAAACAACAGTTTCTCACCCCCACTGTAAGTGTCTGTACCACAACCCTCATGAACTGTAAAACCCAAGAGGCACCAGAAGCAGTTTTTCTGTCCAGGTTTTTTTTAATCCTTTCAGTTCCTATTTCCTCCCATTGTATGAGTGGAAACACAGATTGTTTGCTTTGCCTAATGTTTGTCTGTGTCTGACTGCAGACCAGTGGGAAAAGAAAATGAAACAAAGGAACAAATTCAAGTTCTTTCACAAACACATATTTGAATACCTGCATTTTTTGCAATATCAGTATGATCACTTTATCAGATTACCATCTTCATGCAAAACATGAGCCACTCAAGGCTACTGCATACTTGTATGAGAATGGACTAGAGACTGATCTTTTGGGATGTTGAAACCTGCTCCCAAACAGGTCATTTTCATTGTGATCAGCAAGATCAAGCAAGGCACAAAGCTCTTTTGAAAACACCATGCTAGCCATACTGTGAAGAGCTTTGTCCTCTACTTATATCCCATGTAATCTTGTGCAGCTCTATGCTCATTTGGAAGGAAGTACCCATTCCTGTGGCTTCCCTTGCTCAGCTAACATGTAGACATGATGCTTCAGATCTCCAGCTGCTATTTAAAGTTTCTGAACAATATGAACCATGTGCAAGAAGAAAGAACAGGCACATTTCTCCTGGGGCAGGTAAAAGCAGAATAGCTTGTGATGGGTGTCAGCAGGAAATCAAGAGCTGCAGCACAGAGCATGTTGGAGGAACATCCTTCACCTGCCACACTTGGGGTCAGCCTGGCTGGAGATACACAGGGTTACTGGAGACAGAGATGCTCTTACCAGACTCCCATCAACTTTGATTTGGTCCAATCTGTATCTGGAGATACTTCAGGAGTGTCTGGGGGGGATGACAAACACTGAAGCTCCAGCTTTCCTGTGTTCAAAAGTCATCCAGGTGCTAGAGTTCAGAGGGAACTGCAAGGCCCCTGAGTGGGAGCCACTGCCAACAAGGAAAGAAAAGCAACATTTTGGAGCCATACGTGGGCCGAGTAACTCAGACAGCAGCACAGTGAATGGGAGGAGAGGTCCAAGAAGCAGGTTGTGCAGTTATCCCATTTTCCTCACACTCCATTTATTGGGACATAAAATCTGATTTAATTGAGCCTAAATATCAGTATTTGCACAAGTAACAGCTTCAACAGCCCTGCTATTCATCCTGGGCTTTGGCACTTGTCGCACCCCTTCACATCTGTTGGAACACTGTGGAGTTTCCAGCCTCACACACACAGACACACCCCATCACTGCTTGCTACCCCTGCCAGGGGCAGGGAGGCTCTGCTGACACAGGCAGCTTTCCCTTTCCCATGGGAGTCCTGCCCTGGGGACACTGGGCTGGTGGGTGTTCAGGACAGTGCAGGGCAGTGGGGATGCAGTGAGGATTTCAGGTGTTTGCAGCCCCAGGGGCTCCTCTTGCTGTGGGCAGGAGGGTTGGAACAGCCCTGGCACGGAGCCAGTCCCGCACAGCACTTGGGAGCCCAGCAGTGATTTATGACAGCAGAAGTCTATTCATCCAGAAAAATAAACAATTTCGGAAAAGCTTCGGCCTTTGGAAGGCTGTCACTCTGCAGAACAGGGGTTGCTGAGAAGCTAAGTCTGGGGTGAGGTACAAATCCCTCCAGCCCAGTGAATTTTCACTGCCTGCTGACTCATATGCATCCGTTTACAGAAATACAGGGCGCTAGAGAAAACCTGTCCATAGCACATCTCTGCTGCATGAGGTCATGAGCAGTTAAGTGTGTCCTGCCAGCCCCATCCTGCTGAAAGGAAGTCAGGGCTGGACTGTAGGAGGTCAGCTGATGGGTGGCCAGACTTTTGGAACAAGAATCCCTCAAAGGAAGGGCTTTTGGCTCACCATCGCTACAAAGCTATGAAGGTCAAGCTGCACACAGCAATTACAAACCTCATGTTAGGAGAGTCATCTTTTAACTTTTAAAGTAATGCAGCCTTAAGTAATGCAGCTTTATTAGCCTTCTATCCCACATAAACACAACCTTGTGTGCACATTAAGCTCTTAGCAATTATATCACTGAATTTTAAAGATCAGTCAGTATTCTTGTGAACAGCAAGTGTAACGTATTTGGATTTTCTGTTGTCTATAATACAGAAAATGGACAAGGCTCTCCACAGGTTAAAATTGTGTTGTTGGGTTTTTGAAAAAGGCTTTGAGGTAGGCAGGGTACACACCTCAGACTGCAAGATCCAGCCTAAATGATGACAGAGGTACAACAGCCTTAAGGGTGATTTACTTTTCCGTTCCAGTTCTGCTGGTGTTTTTCTCACACAGACACCATGCAGGTGTGCACCTCTGCAGATGGCTGTGCACAGCACACACAGCACAGGACAGCCCAATACTAAGAACTGGCATTAAAAGGGTTTCTCTTTGGGTCTCAGAGTCTTTCCTTCAGTGTTTCATGGCCCATACCCTCCCTATGACTCTGTTCACCTGAGGTGAATCCTGAAATCAGAAACTCTGCTGACTAACACCATCATGTTCAGAAGATCTGAGGTTTGCCTAGGGAAAGGTCATGTTTTTTACACACATACCAGTCTTCACAGAGCATGTAACCGAGTGAAAAAAGAGCATCTATTCTAGCAGTGACTTTTCATTTGGCTCTATCTGATGAATCCTCTCCAAAAATTAAAAGGGAGTTAATGAATACAATTAGTCTGTGAAAAAATACACAAGCCTCCAGATTTCTGAATGATCTCTGTAAGAGATGAACTACATGGCACTGATCTCGCAGCAGCAGTCAATTCCCATTTCCTTCCAAAATCCTATTGGCCAGATGGTCCACAAAACTCAAGGGAAAATTACTCAAACGTTTGGAAAGGCTTTCAGTATTAAGTTAGTCTCCAAAATGAAACCAGACTACCCTTCTAATTATTCTTACAAGTGAAGTATACCTCGCTTTTCTAATGAATTTAAAACAGAGTGGAGGTTCCAAGTTAAAAAAAAATAAATCTGAATTCATGAAGAGCCTGGGTGTTATTTTTTTCTAAACTAATCTAATCAGCTTAGTACAGCAGAAGCCTGGCTGGCAAAGATTCTCCTCTCAAGCAAACTATAGGTCAGATGCACAGTAATAGTTCCTGAACAGCTACAAGCAGTTACTGTTCAATGCTGTATCTTCTAAATTTCTGTACTACGTGTAGGGATCGAAGTCAATCACAGCAGGAGAGAAATGAACAGTGAGCTCTTGGGAGGAAGAAAAAAATAAATACCCCTGCAGAATAATTTCAAGAAAATGGCTAAACACATTACAGCTGAAGAACCACAGAGCCTTAAGCAATGCAGACCAGCATAATTACCAGCACACATGAAGCAAAATCAGCAGTGAATCATTGGAAGAACTGGTCACAAGAGGTACCAAGAGTTTCCTGAAATTAACCACTGAACAGCTCTACCGGATTTTGAAACTCTCATCTCTTTGTCTTGCCCTGTTTAAACAAGCCAAGTTCATTTTGTACAGGGCAGGATGAAGTAGTGAACTACACAGTGAAGTGTGTGTGTGGGTAAAACAATGGCAGAGTCCCAGCACAGGCTGGGACCCCCTGCCCTCCTCCTGGGGAGCCACTGCTGGCTACACCTCCCAGAGGTTCCCTGCAGCACTTCCCACCAAGAGCTGCTGATGCATTCTCCCAACACTAAGGTTCTCACATGCAATTCTGGCCCCACTGATATTCACTGGACAATCTTAATAACCCCTTTGTCCAAAGAAACTTCTGCTGTTGAGTTTATTACATCCGAATTTGACTCATAAAAGGTCAAATTTCTCAAACAAAACAAATCCCAATTTACACTGAAAAAAAAAGTGTATATTCAATGGTTTGTCTGTTGGGGAAGGTATGTTTACACAGATCCTGCCACAGGTCTGAGCCAGAGCTCGTGACAGAAGAAATAAACCCAAGCCATTGCTGCAGTGTGTTCACCTGTGTGAAACCATCTGACAAGAACTGCACAGCTGCCACCCAAAGTTCACTGCTGATGGGAAAGGAGACTCTTCACAAAACTACAGATGAAGGCCAGATGGAGACAGAGAACACTCACTGCTCTGACTGATGACACATATTCACACCCATACAGATCCAACTGGATTATGCTCACTCAGGATTTGTCAGCTGGTGTGTCACACGAAGCTTTCCCAGGCAGCAGTGGCATCTCTGTGAGCTTGTTCAACACCAGATACAAAAGGGCCCAGGTACTACAGACAAAAGTGCACGCACAGAAACACACAGAGAAATACTCAGAACTGTAACACTGAAATCCCCTGGCCTAGCCCGAGGTACCTCAGATGTCAGTGAAGCTGCACTGGAACCCTTCTCGTGACTCAATCTCGAAACCCATTCTCATTTTCAAAGCTCTGAATCCTATGTGCTGCCTTTACCTTGAAACAGCAACAGCCAGTCCAACCAGCTGCATCACATCTAAAGCAGCTGTCAAGAAAAACGAAAACAAAACAGTGAAACAATCCCAATATTCCACAAGGCATCCAGCTAATGCCGGCAACTTGCTGGTTTACATGTGTAATATAAGCTTTAAAACCCAGCATTTCTGCCTTAACATCTTCTAGTTGTACTCACTTTAAAATTTAGTTTAAAAGTTTAAGCATACACGTTTCCAAAAGGCTTCTTTTTGCAGCTCCTCTGCATATTCCATCATCTACATCCAGATGCCAAAATACACCACCAAGAGCTCACTGCTGCTTTGGATAAATCTGGTATTACGTGCCAGTGAAAAATGTTGCGGGGTCTGCTAAAACTCTACAGCATTGCCAATGTGCATATTTAAATAACAGAAATTTAAATAATTAGGTCTCTATTTTCAACAAAAGTATCATAAAAAAAAATAAATCAAAGTGCATGTGAAGGCACCATCCCAGAAAACCAAGCTCCCATTGCCTTCTAGCTTTTGAACTGTTCAGTTCAGGGGGCACATGGGATTGCAGGAACTTGCACTACACAGGAGCTCAGCCAGGTTTCTTAAGAAAACAGAGAATATGGCATTGCACTGCTCCTGCATGCAATCATCTTGTAACCCATCAGCCCATTCCAACCAAATCTGAAGCCTCCAAGATGATTCAATTCCTGCATGCTGTGTGCAAATCAGAGGAGACCAACTCCTTTCCTCCTTGCACCACTAAGGCTTGCAGAAAATACGCATTTTTGACACATTTGCATAAGAAAATATCTTATTACATTCAATAACAGAAGGGTTACAGAAAAACAAATATCTAACAAGAAGGGGTTCTGAAATTAGTCACTGAGTCACCTTTATGGACTGTCTCCCCAGCACCAATTCTGATTTGCCATTTACTCTGAAACCAAATGACTGCAAGGTGAGCACAAAGCACCATCATGCCCGTTAGCATCTTACATCCTCTGAATAGGTCAAACAAATGACATCATGTGCAAAGGACTGGAAAAAAACAAGGTTTCAAATAATTATTTTTAAAGACCTGGTTTGCACACATGGTTTGACCCAGTTTAATTAGAAATGTTATTTCCAGCTCAATTTTGTTAAGTGTGGACATGCTCAGTGGCCTGAATCAGGTTTGTTCGTCATTTCCCTTTCACTGATCCAGCCACATCAGTCATCATTTTCCAAAATGCTCATCTCTTGCCTAACTCCATTTCTGCCCATGTACTTTCACAGTGGCTTTAATGACAGATCAATGCTGAGTTATTTGAAAATTTCTGTTTACTTCTCTTACCGTTTTTTGTTTTTCTTTTTAGAAGAATTTGTTTTAGGAAAATCAGCAATTAACACTGATTAAAAACCTGACTGGAGTAATTTAATATTCATATGTTTCATGATTCAATGAGAACATGGATTTTATCACCAACTGGGACAGCAAATGCTGCCCACATCCAGGGGTGGGTCCAGCTGTGGTTTTGCCCTCACTGCAGATATGTGAGAACATGATTTTGTGGTAAGGCATCGGCCTCCTACCTGCTAAAGCTGCTTCTTTTTTTCACCAAGAAGAAAAAAAAAGGGGGGGGGGACAAGAATAATAATGTAGGAAACTATTTTCTGCTGAACCTCAAGAGAGCTGTTGTTCTGCTTCACCACCAGGTCCAGGCACACGCCCTGCCGCAGAGAGACACCAGCACCCACGGCCCCACCTGGAGCACGAGGGCTGGGACCACAAAACCTCAGCAGAATGCCCACAGCAATGCACAGCTGCACCACAGGCAAACATGATACAGGGAGAACATAAAAAAATTAAGATGCAAAGCTCTCTGGGTCATCTCCAGTATTGCTAACACTGCTTGCTAACAAAGGTTTCTTCATAAGCATGGATGTCCCCCTTGGTAGGCAGGACACAGGCCAGGTGTGGCTTATCAGATGGCAACCAACTCCTGGAACAGACCTAGAGAGCTGCACAGTCAGCAGCCTGCCCCAGGCTGGGGGAAAGTGCAGAGGCAGAAGCTTCCCCACTTCTCTTTCTGATCATGCTTCCAATTCTATAAGGAGAAATCAAAATGCATCATGCAATCTCTGGGGACTTTTGCATCATGCAATGACTTTTGACAGTAAATAGCTCAGACAACAGGGCACTCTATGATGACATTCATGCTACTTGCTTGGCAATGAAGGAAGCCAGAAAGGAAAGAAATCCCACTGCTGGCATATGCTTTCCTTAACTGAAGGAACAACCCTCGTGAAAGTTCAGGCAGCATTTACACACCAGAGGATTCAACCAGCCAGCCCCCCATTAAGAACCACAATTTATAGAGCACCATGTCATTTCCAGCCCAAGCCTGACTGGCACCCACAACCCCTGTCCAGCCCTGGCCTGGCTCAGCAGAGCTGCCTGGAGCCTCCTAGCCATGCCTCTCAGAGTTGAACTAGAAGAGTATCTCCACACAATAAAGAATTACTCTACTTTAATATTAATAACAGTATTAATAACGCAGTCATGTAAACAATGCAGGACATAGCAACCACAAAAGCTCAGCCAGCCAGGCTATATTTGCTATACTCACTATTACATTCAAAACCCATCAGCATGATAGACAGGGCAAGCACCACGCAGGCTCTGACAAGGCCATTTTCTTTCATTCCTGGTGAGAGAACTGTGACTTTGGCAGATGCAAGAAGCCAAATGACATTATACAGCCTGACCAGGAGCTTGCTGTGACTATTTGAGCAGCCTCATGAATGCAGTAGGTGCTTTACAAACACGGGCAGAAACCTGAGCATTCATGCAATGTCTGTACATGCTGATTCCTCCGCCAGCATGGAAGTGCTGTAACTGCATCATGCAAGCCAGGGCTACAGGCCAGGCAAAGTCCTCCACCAGGTGGGCACCTAGAAACAACAATGTAAAGAAAGGAAGAGAGGAACATAGGAAAGGGTGAGTCCCAAATCCTCTCTGTCCTTTATTCTCCGACTTGTGCTATCAGAGACCTGAGTTTCCAGCCTTTGTTTTGCGTCTTCCTCTATTCAAAACAGTTCTGACCGAAGTGTCCAAAAGAAAGTGACTGCCTCTCTTTATTCCTTCATCCTTTCCCCATTTTCAGGCATATTTGTGGAGAGCAGGCTGCAATACATGCAGCTTCCCCACAGGCAGCCCCTTTTCCTGCCAAGGAAGCTGTCCCAGTTGGGCGCCCAGCAAGCTGCACGTGCACCCCCAGGCAGCAGCACGTGAGCCGGGAGCTCAGACGCCTTTGGGAACCGTCAGAGCTGCTCAGGCTGATCTGCACAGGCACAAAAAGCCCAGTGTGCCCTCAGTGCCCCTCATTCACTGGCTCGCACCCGTCCACGATGCCCAGGCCATGCCAGCACTGGGTTCACTGCGCACCCCTGGGCCTCGCGTCCCTGCACCTGCCAAACTGGGCCGCCTTCCACCGGGAGCGACGATAAAACACAGCCTGAGGTCTCTGGAAACAAAGCGCCCCTCATCTCAAAGGGATCCCACAGCAGGAATGCTCTGGTGCACCCCAGTCACGCTCTGCTGCTGCTTGTCCTCTTCTCTGGGGCAAAACACAGGAAAGCTGGAAGACTCCACCACACTATTTTGATTTTCAAAGCAGGAGGGATAACGCTGGCTCACAACTCCTAACTTCACCCTCTGATAATAATAAAAGGCAATCAGATATCTACTGATATGATTTGGCTTCTGGGGACACAATGTTTGCAAGAAGCCTGTTAGAATAAATATTTCATATTAGATTGCAAAAAGCAAATATTAAAGCAAAAACATTTTTTCCTGGCTCTTTCCTTTTTCCATATAACAAGACAACATCATGAACAGTCTGTGTAAATAATACATTTGAGAATCCATTATCTAAGTCATATGCATATTTATTTTATGCTGGTTTTGTTGCATATTTTAGTATAATTGTTCACAGGTTTAAAGTCCAGAGTAAAACAGAAGTAGACAAATCTACTGCAACAGAGATAATAAGTAAATTGGTTACTCCTTTGTTATTTTTAAATACTGGGGAAAAG
This sequence comes from Climacteris rufus, assembly GCA_013398175.1. NCBI lineage: Eukaryota > Metazoa > Chordata > Aves > Passeriformes > Climacteridae > Climacteris > Climacteris rufus. The sequence goes on along the minus strand of VZRZ01008460.1, from coordinate 3,367,594 downwards.
CCATGCTAAAGTTCAGCATATTAAATGAGAAAGATATCTATATTTTACTGAACTTGAAGAATTTTCTTTTCAGAAGGCCACCACACGCTTCTCTTACGCCCTTTTCCTCTAAATGTTTCCACTTTTAACAATAGAGATACAAGAAAATATTGCATTAAAAAAGCTGATATCAGATGTAGCAACTGCTCAATCAGAAAATGCAATTTAGTAAATTCCACTATTCAGTAAGCATGAACAAAATGTCAGTGTTTTACCAACTGATCTCACTTTTGCTTATAAACACTCCTCACAGGATGGAAAGTCAGAAGAATTTGCATTAATATTCACATTTATTTTTGTAATGCCAATGGATTACAGATGCCAATGGATTTACAAACAATGTAAATTATTTCAGTATGATAGTACCTTTTTTCCCCCCCAATCTATTAAACATCCTGCTGAATTTAAATGTATGTTCAAATGAAGCAAATTAAATGCAATATTTTGACATTCCTGAAGCAAAGTTTGAAAACACAAGCCACTCATTCCTTGAGATTTTCCCATTACAATTTCTCATGAAGTCAAGTTTGGATTCAAGTGAAACTGTTTTCAAACAGCATATTTTTCACTAAGTGGCTGCTAACCAATTCTCACAAATCACCTCCATAAGCACACTAATTCCTCCTAACCACAATCCACAGATGCTTCACAAAAACAAGGGCTGCCTCCATTTTAACAGCTCAATTCATAAGAAGAGCTCAATTTCCAGCAAATTCATGGTTTTTAGCTTTTAGAGCAGCAGAGGCAAGAAGAGAAGCAAGATCTCCTGAGCCACAGTTGCCCATGTTAACCCCTCTCTCACCTTTATGGAAGTGCATTTTTTATGTGCTGGTAGCTCCTAAAGGCACTGCCCCAGACCACACCCGGGCTCTTAGACAGCAGCTAATAATATTATTTATGCAGGACACTGCAAAGGTCACAGTTTGCTACAAAGTGTGTCTTCTGGACTGCTCACTCCTTAAGATCTCAGAAGTTACTGAAGTTTAAAGTTTTCACGGGTAGGAAGAAGGGGATGGAGAAGCAAACAGCCTTTATAAAGGTGCTTCTAAAGCAAATCTTGAAAACCTTTTGGGAATCCCACAAGGTCACTGGGTTACAAGGGCAGACACAAGGGCTTTGAAAAATAAAAAGCGTACTACAAACATGAAAAATAGTTTCTTCTTCAACTTTAGGAAACCAACTGGCATGTTCCTTTTATTATGCTTTACTAGCTGTAGCCCAGAGGTACCAAAGAAGGACTTTCAAAAAAACCTACATGCATTCTTCAGGACATTAAAGCAGACTTGGAAAGTACAGTTCATAAGGAGCTCCAAGAAAGAATCAGACACACAGAGATAAGGTGATGTGTCCTCACAAGGCTCTAAAGTCCTGCAGTTCATTCTGAAAAACATAGTTACTAAGGCTAACTTGCCATGGGAATCAGTTCAAACTATCTATAAACAACACACTAGACTTTCTCCTGTTTAAAATTAAGTAATATCCTGTCATTCATTCATTAACTGTCAAAGCTCATTACATGTCTGGAAGGTTTTCTGGACTGCAAATAGACAATTATGAGTTTTCTCCCAGTTTCACTAATTTATATAACGTATACAATGAAAATACAATGACCTACTGAGTAGGTCAGATGTTGCAAAACTCAGACACGTGAAGCACTGGTCACTCTGATGTGTATCTGCACATTGGCATGATTCTGGATGCTACTGAGCAGTCAGGAGTACTGAAATCAATGTCACTAGTGAGGTGCTTAAAGCGCAGCAAAGTGATTGAGCAGGGAATTAAGAGCTTGAACTACTTCCTACACTGCTCATATTACCACTAGTGCATTTTTAGCACGTTCTCTTACCTCCAAAATAGCATGACCCAGTGACAAAACCTGAAGTGTTATGCAACGTGAGCTCAAAATGCCAACAGTTTAGGATGAAAACGCATTGTACTCTCCCATATGGACTTTTAGGTTCAAAACATGGAGGATATGAAAGCAGCAGGCATGCCAACAAATTATTGCAAGGATTTTACTACTCTCTAATGGCTGATATGGCACATCTAATTATTGTACATTGCTCTGTTCAGTCAGAGCCTTTATTGTATAGAGGCACTTCACAGCTGAGAGGTTTTTTTCACATCCTTACTCTTCTATTTTTGATAAACTAGTCTGACTCTTAAGAATCTTAATTGAGTTCCTCTGAAATATTCACTAACTAGAACCAGGACTTCACAATTTGCTAATTAATTTCGCATGTTTGATCCATTATTTTAAAATCCAGTACTGAATATAGTTTGGCGCTTCCATGCAAATAAGCAGGGAAGCCAAGATCTAAAAAAACCAAACACACCACCAAAACCCTAAAAAACCCCAGCACAAAAATGGTCCTGGCTCCAACAGCTGAATACACACAATAAACTAACTATTTTATATATAGTTCAAATAAAAGTAATTCCTCCTACTTTTTTTTTTTATCTTCCAACTCTAGTAGGCTGGGTTGGTAGTAGGTATCTGTCCACTGAGATTCATATGTCTTGTACTCAAATTGAGATTGGAAAAGACCTCTGGGAACATACAGTCCCACCTTCTGTTGAAAGCAGGGCCTCAAGTTACATTAACCCAACACAATGTCAAACAGTCTTGACTATTTCCAGCAAGGATGACTCCACAACCACCCTGGGAAACCTGTTCCAGTGCTGACTCATGGTACAGAATTTTTTTCTAACATCCAAATGAAATTTCTCTTGAGCAATCCACATTTGTCCTGTGCATCCCTGTAGTGGCACCTTCTATACAAACCATCACTGAAGCATTTGAAAACTGGGGCTAGACTGACCTCACTCTTCTCATCCCCAGGCTGAAAAAATCCAATTCCTTCAGCCTTTCCTTCTTCAACCCACTAAATGTTTTGGTGGCCCTCTGCTAAATCCCTTCTGCTTTCTCAAAGTTTCTCTGGAACTGGGGGAGCAAAGATGGGACACAGTATTCCAGGTGTGGCCTAACACGAGCAGGGGAAATGATCACTTCTCCCAATTTGCTTGCTGTGCTCTTGCTGACACAGTCCAAGGCACCGTTTGGCCTCCTTGTATCCAATGGTGCCAGCTCCTCACTTGTTCTGATGGGGGAGGAAAAGGAGAATGGTGGTGTGGAAGCATTAAGAAAGGCATGGAGACATTTATGAGAGTGTATTTAGGAGTCGCAGACAACTGAGAGAAGAAGAAACACACCTAGTAGTATGCAATTTCACAAGTATTATTAAAAGCTGGAGGCATGAAGAAGTTAAATACTGAAATCCCAACCCATGCCTCTCTAGTGCATTCATGGTATTGCAGCCCTACAAGCTTCATTTTTCCAATCATAAGCATTTCAGATCTTATTACAAGGGCAGTAGCACATATTAAACTCAGACTAATTCCTAAGAGAGATCCCTGTGGCCAGGAGCAGTAGCCAATCTCCATTATTTGTTTGCACAAGCCAACCAAGGGTCTGAGCAATGAACTGCTGACTCCATCCTGTGCACTGCAGCAATGTCTTCATACATTGCTGCCTACTGTAATTAACAAATTTTTCAAGTGGACAAGATAATCAGCTCTTCTACCAAAAACTGAATTAAAGAAAACGGATAGACAAACAAGCACTTCTACCAACTGCTAGTGAAACAGAGAGGAGCACTTTGTCATTTCTGTAGAGTACAACTGATTTCCCTCCTTGACACATCAAAATCTCAGTGCCTGGAAGACTAATATTGGCTTGAAAACTGTAACTGACCACAAACGACAACAAAATAACCCCAGATTACGTGTCATTTTTAACGTCTCTGAGGCACTTCAGAGACTCTGAAAATGCATTTCAGCCCTGAGACACAATTTTTTGAAGGTGACTACTTCTGATCCACCCACACAAGGGACTGTTTTGAAGTTTTCAGCTTATACATGTTCACCAGCTGGATTACAATGAACATAACTCATGTTTCTTAGATTTAGCTTTCCAGTCGCTGCCTCAGGTGCTACCATTAATTAAGGTTTTCAATACAGTCCACAGACTATAACACTTCATAACTTAGCATGGTCTGGTAATTCTTTCCACGCAGTACCCAGTCTCAAAATAGACATGTTGCTTCCCCCCACCACTCCCAACTCAATTACTTCAACCAGTTAATCAATGAAATAGATTATGAAGAACTTAACAGACTTTCACATTAAGATAAACTGAAAAGCCGTGTTTATGTTTTGCTGCACTCCTGCCACTGTACATCAACAGCAAAGTAACTCACAACTCATGTCAGTAATTGAAGCACAATTCAATGCCAAAAAGCAGCTGTGTTCAGAAAAACAGAACCCAGCCAAAGCCCCATTCACTTCCTTACTGAGACCTGCTTCCTTTTTGTATCCAGAGTCTTATGTGACTGCATAGAAATGAAAATATTAGCGTGCAGAGCCACTACAGGAAGGCAGGGGTGCTTCCACCACAGCAACAGCACTGCTGCTTCTTCATCAGCTGCATTACTGGGAAACCACGTCTTCCCTTTTGACTCTCACAGTTCCAAACCACAGCACCTCTCTCAAGTTCCCAGACTCCATTAAAGATACAACTGTTCTGCACACACAGCAGCTGCAAATCTGTCAGGGTTTATCACCAGCCTGCAAGATTATGTGCCAAAAAACATCAGCCCCTGGAACTATCCAAAGACACTGGGCTCTCTCTCCCTAGGCCACTCAAAAATGCTGACCCCAGGAGAAGGAGAATCCACATCACTAAAACAAAGGAAGACAAAAGCCCCAATGAGGTGCCTCTTGACATCAGAAAACAAGCAGATTGCACAGATGCTGTTGCTGACCTCCTTTGGCCCATAAAAACTTTAGAAGGATGAGGACTCTCAGAGCATGGCTGAATGAGGAGGATTAGGAACAATTCTTCTTTATCTTGACAACTGCAAAAACAGCAGCTTTAAAAAGTCTCACAGCCTTTTCCACAGCTCAGGAAGAATTCTGTGACCCAAACACTTAAAAAAAGGCAACCACTTCAGTTGCCCCATGTCTCCCTTTCTTCCATTTACTCGATAGAAAAATGAGCCTTCACTGAAAATTGGAACATAGAAAATGCATTAACAGGCTCCTATGGAAGACACACCTCTCATCAAAGAATATGAAACTAACAGCAGAAATACTTAAAAAAAATATTTCACTTCCCCCAATCTTACAGTTTAGTTACTACTAAATGCACAAGCACAGACCAAGATACAACTGTTGGACATCAAGGGTGATGCAGCATCACTATCCAGCACTTCAGAGCCATGGAGTCCATATAGTTAAACTTCTGCAGGAATAGGCAAAGAATTCACAACAGCGACGTCTCAACACACCCCAAGAACTTGCAGGTGACACCTTCAGCCTTCTCACTTCCTCCCAGATGACACCATCAGTTATGTGATGCAAAACACTGCTCTGCCTTCTGAAGGTCCTTAATGATCACCAGCTCTAAAAAAACTCAAAAATCTGGCCCTCATACTTTGGAGAGCAACCCCACATGCTCCATGCACTCTTGGTGGTCCCTGGCCTCAAGGGTACCCAGGAAGATGGACAGCCCTTGTGAAAAGCAGTGCATGGGATGTTCAGAAACTTCTCTTTCCCAGTGCATTCAATGGAGATGGTGCAGAGACTGGACACAATCTGACCTTCATCTCTTCAGCATCCAGGAGACCAAGGCATGAAGGAGTCAACACTCGTTCTTCCCAACCACCAGCAAATGCACACCCTCCAACTGCCCTCGGGGAAGACTCTCTGCTTCCACCTCCCAGGGCACCATTCTCAATCACCTCTTGCACAGTATTGTTCTTTGGACTCCAGCACCTGGAAGCCAGGAATTAACTGAAAAACTCGCCTGCCACTTCAAGAGGTAACAAAGCCTAAGTGTCATGACTTCTGGGTGCCATCTGATGTTTTTAGTATCTAATTCGTAATTTCCAAAGGCTGAAGTTGCCAGTACTGGCATATTTGCATCCTACTACTTTGTAAGTTGTCAAAAAAATCTGCTAGCTTTTAGTCAGTTATTATGCACAAATCCCAACTTTACAACATTTCTACACAGCTCTAGCATTATCATACATACAACTTATACCTCTTCCATTTCATTTTAAAAGACCCTGAACTGGAACTGGTCTGGAATAATTCAGTATGAACAATACTCTCCTTCAATAAATCTGTTAAACATTGTTTTCCAAATCTAATGATGAATCCTCAACATTTTATTTTCATTTTTATGGAGCTGAATATATTAAAATATGAATCATCTTCACAGCCAAGAGAACAATTTAGCAATCCTGAATATAATTTATTTAGCCTGAAATAAGTTTTTCTTTGATTATGTGTAAACTACTATCTGAACTTTCTGAATGTATGGAAGATTCTGACACCTCTGGAGAATAAAAACATGCTCTAATGATATGAGTATGGTATATGGATAACAGAGATTACTTTATAACTTTAGTATTTATGATCACAAGCCTATACCAGACAAATTTCAAAAGGATTCCAGAATTCCATCCATTCACTCAATCAGTTCTAGCATTTCATAATTGAAGGACATACTACACAGAAGTGAAAAAGAAAAGTGCAGCACTAGGGCAGATACCACCAGGCCTGAGAACATTCAGGTGGTGCTCAGCATCTGCAGGAGGATTTCCAAACACACTGAAGCTTAGGACTGTGTGAAGATTGTTCACAATGGAGACCAAGCTGAGTGCTGAGTGTGGAACATGCATGTTGCCTCTGTCCAGCTTGGCTGTCATCATCTGTCTTCTTGAACTGCACAGCCCACTGTCAGCATCCCACAAAGAGCAGCTCTATCCCCTGAGCAAGCCCCAGAAAACCCCACAGTCACTGATCACATGCATTTGTATGGACAAAGCCTCAGTTCTGGGTGCACTTGCACAGAGCTGGGTAACACAAAGCCCATCACCCCTCCAGTGCACAGAGCTCTTCCCCAGTGCTCCCAGCCTTGCAAGACCCTTTCTCTCAGTGCCTTCCTTAGATGTTCCAGCCAGTTCAAGTGCAGAGACTCAAAGCACCCATTTCCCACAGCTGTCAGACCCTGGTCTCTTACTTGCTCAGTGGAGAGCAGCCTTTGGGTACAATTTTAAATTGTCACTGTCAATATTTCTTACACATTTTAGCAACTAACATTCTAGTGAGCTACATGACAGTGCAAAACTCTTTTGCAGCAGAGAAGCAAACTGTATTGCTCCTTCCTGTTTCTGCCATGATTAAGCAGCTGATTCACTCTCAACATCCTTAAAAGATGACCAGATTAAACTTTTTCTTTCCCAATATAAAATAAATCCAGGCACAAAAAGAAAGGCAACTATTTCACACAACATTCAGGAGATTTGGGATCTTTTTACAGGTAAAAAAGAGCAGCACCCCGAATGTCTCCTGGCTTCTAATCTGTCCATGTGAACCCGAGCCCTGTTTTCAATTCAGTAGCACTAAGAGCAGTACATGATGGACAATCTCAGAAACAACACAGACAACCACCACAGAGTTCCATGAGAAAGGTCCTGCTTCTGACATAAAAATAAATAAAAAAACGGTAGTATGGGAAAACAGAAACTTCCCAGAATTGCTTCTGTGAAGTATTTTCCAGAGCCTTTGAAAGAGTATCTAAAGCTTCAAAGGGAAAGCAGAATGAGATGACAGCAGATCTGCCAGCAGAGGATGGACAATGAAACATGGCATCTATTGTACACTGGCACTGGATAAAGAACATCCTGCACTGCTACACCAGGACCCCTGTGCATTCTTCCTGCAGCAGGGATCAATGCACAAAGAGCCTGCACCCAGGACTCACCACACAGGGGTTTGTCAGCAGTGGGACCTGAGGGAGAAGCAAGACCAGAAAGACTTACTCCAGTGCCACTACTCTTCTGGGGTGCCTCCAAGGGCTCAGCAGCATGGCTTTTTCCTTCCTCTGTCTTTGTTCTCCAAGTGGGAACTTAGTTCCCCATTTAATTACAACTATTTCTTCTTTTTAGCTCATTTTTAGGGAGGGCTTCACAATGAAAGAACACTTTTCTAGGCTAGTCCTTATAACTAAAGTAAGCTAGTCCTTATAACTAAAGTAAGCTGTGCACTGCAGTGTTCAGAGCACTATGTTGTGGCAAACAATGTTAATTGCTGTAGCTTCTTGATTGGTGGTTCTGCTTTGATACCACAGTGACAAAGGTAATGAAAAATCAAAGACTTCACTGCCTGCCTGCCTGCAGAGCAGGGTTAATTGACACCTCTGTCTTGAAGAGCACTGATGTTTGAGTCTTGAGCTCCACTCAATCCAGGACAAATTTAGCCATCACTGATGTGAATTTGTGCCAGGCAATTATTTAATAATTTTGAAAAAGAGAAAGTAAGCATGGGACAGAAACAAAATAGGGCAGAGGAGAGTCAGTCAAAAGCCAACACATTCATATGACCTGTGTCAGCAAAGACACATGAAAACAGGACAGAAGGAAGGGACATGGAGTTTCACACGTGGCAACACCTTGCATTATGCAGAAAAGAGAGCAAGATAAACCAGGCTATTACTGGAACAACATTGTCTGCCTTCTTAAATGGTGTTCATTTCTGCTTTAAGAAATACAGCTTTATCAACATCAGCATCATAAATTAAAGAGGCATCCAAACCTTGTAGACTTGTCCATATGTCCCATTTCCAACAACCTGCACCAGTTCAAATATTCCCGCAGGGTCCTGCAAAAACCAGAAGAAATAACATCAACTGCATTAAAGCAACCACTTCATAAGGGAGAGTAATTGTGCACCACCAAAATGAAACGTCTGAGGCACATCTCCTAATGATCTGTGTTACACACTGAAGGGGAAATTGACAAATCACAGGGTAAGAAATGAAATAATACTAAAGTTTTCAGTAAAAAAAACCCACAAAAACAAAATAACTTGGTGAAGATTTGCAGGATAGCAATACAGCCGATACAATAAATAAATGAAGGTGTGTGAAAAATAAGAGAATTCAACTGCTGACTCAGCTTACCAGTAAAAAAAAAGGGAAAAACCCCCAAGCTTCCTAAGCCTTACCACACTGAGCCAGCCTGGAGGCTGAGCTGCTGTCCTCTGCTGTGAAATCTGGCATGAGCAATACAACAAAGGAAAAAACCTAAATAACAGAATTGAAAAAGCTACTATACAGAACACCTGAGCCCAGTTATCTTAGTGAAGGGAAATGCACCAACCCAGGCAACATTAACACTACAGGCAGGCTGAGAGTGCTCAACTCTTCTGTGCTGCAAACATAACAAAGTGAATTTGACTGAGCTATTGAACTCTTGGCTTTGAACCCAAACTAGATTGCTGTTAATTTACATAAAAGATTAATGAGGGAGGTGATCAGTGTACCATTCCACATGAACAAACTTCCACCCTCCTGCTACAGCACCAATTGTTCCAACACCAACATCTGCAGCAGACATTCTCCTCCAGCAGTGAGATGCTGCATCCCTTCAGGTACAGACAGACCATCCTGCTGCAAGGCAGGGGCAATGCTCGCTCCTGAATGACTGAGTACATTAAAAAATCTGGTGCTTCAGTTAAAACTCACTTGAGAGATTTATATAAAGCCATTAAGAACTCAAGAGACCAGTTCCTTGGTTTCTGGCTAAGCCATTTATCACTCTGCTCATTTCTTGCTATGGTATCATTGAGAGTTTTATATAAAATATTATTAACTCCATGTGTCAGTTTTACCACATCTGTTTCAGCAATCTGTCATGTCAGTTGATGCCTATTGGTACTGCTGAGGGATGTGGTACAGAAAAACATTATCTCAGAAGTAAAATTTCTATGCCCCTGGTTGCAAAACATCCTTTTTTAAAAGGTATTAAGCTATTCTCCACTCCACTTATATGCTAATCTTTTAATATAAGTAATTCTTTCTTCATATCTGATATGGAAATGTTTACCTTGGAAAAATCCCAGTGGAAACATACAGGATTTTTTTCTGAGCAGATTCTGCCTTTATTGGCACAACTGGCAAGGATGAATGATAAATAGCAAGAGCTTTCAGAGCAACACAGCCCAGACTTCCACAGCTGAAAGTACTAATGAGTTCATTTGGTTTTACCTTTAAGTTAAATGAGTTTTAATCTTAAACTTCCTGGACTGTCAATCTCAGAAGACTTTTTTTTTAAGAAGCAATGCATAAACCAGATTAAGATGACTTTTGACCTATGCAGGCCAGCCTCTTTTTTTTTTTTCTCTCTTATTTTTAAAACAAGCTAGTAAGGCATGGCCTTCTAGACTTAAACTCCAGTTCCAAAAGCCATCACTAAAAAGCAAGTCAGTGGGAACACTCGCATACGGAGTTAAGCACAGGCGTAAGAATGCCTACAACACTGGGTTCTCAGTGAAGTGCTTTGCTTTCTTCTCATTTCCTCATCTCTCATTTTCATTAATCTGGACATAAACAAGCCACACACTTTCTTGAGTGGGGCAGAAGTCAGCAAATAACCCATTGCTACTGCTAAAGCAACAGGTGGGTGGCACAAACCTCTGGCCCACGTGCAACTCCCCGCAGAGCTGCGCTGTGGGCTGCCCGTGGTCCATGCAGCCAATCCACAGCAGATCTCCGAGGAACTCGTGCATAAAGGGCTTCCATGCACAGCATCTACTGCACTCCATGGGAAGCACAAGCAGTACACTAATCCCCCACCTCTCCTGCAGAAAACAGCACTGCTGAATTAAGAAGTGCCCACAGTGCACAGAAACCCATAGAACCGAAACTGAATTTTCAACTCAGACTTTGGAACTGTCCCTCTCACTTACGTGTCCTCACTCTTCTTCTCTAAGCTTATTCATTATGCAAATACAGTAATTTAAGTGCCTCAAAATCAGCTTCTCTTTTCCCACTCAATAAATTTCATTCTGATTTAGAATCCTAAAACTTTGCTTCTAAAGGCTTCTGACACTCTAGGAAAAACCCTAACAATTATCTAAATAAATATTAGCATTAACTTTGATGTAGTGAGAATCCTACTTTGTCCTTGCTAGCAAATTGAGCATTAACATCTCAAGCCTCCACAGCTCTGAGTGCAGCCAAAATACTTGGCCATCTCTCTTCTTTTAATCAGGACACCATAGTGAACCAAGCCTTGTTAAGAGTCATACACAATATTAATCTTGGGCTCTGCCTTTGGTCCTTGGATTGCCCTTGTTTGCTTGGATATCAGAACTGCATTGTTCGCTGGCATTCCTCATAATGGGCCAACTTCTTAATTATCTTGGAGTTAGGTATCATCTTTGATGCAGTGCTTCCTCTCAGCTACCACTTAAGCCCATGGTCCAGCTAACCCTTCACCAGTCAGCACCTGCCAAATTGCTGGGTTCCCTTTGCAAGATGCCAAAATCCTGGCCTGAACATTCATCACTCTCAGGTTAATTACCATAATACATTGTACCATATGGTGGCCACCTTGGTTTCCCTCAAGGCATCTGCAGAGCACTCAGAAAACAAGAGCAAGACTGCTGACCCAGAGGTACCCATGCCACATCCATCTCCTCTGCAAGGCAGAACGAAAAGCAACACACACAGAAGAGCCTGACCAAAATGCACTTTCCACATCTTTGCAGCTAAAGAAGACACAGGTGTCTGAAGTGTGAGTTCTTCTAGAGGGCCTCTGCATCCCAGCACATACTGCACAGCTCAGGGGCTTTTCAGCCATCTAACTGCCCTGGTGAACCCAGCAACACCTGGAAACGACAGCCCCCGCCTCTTTCCAGGAAAAGGGGAAAGCCCTGGCAAGCACCCATGTACAGGGGTTCAGGGCCAGCTTGTGCAGTTTGAAAATGATCCCAATCACAGTTGTGAGGCTGGCAGGAGCACAGCACCAGGCAGCTCCCACTGGCCCCCAGAGCACCTCAGACAAGGCAAAGGCACCTGTCTTTAAATAATTTCTATAGCTCAGCCTCACCTGCCTCCCTTTTCCCACTTACCACAAACCCCAAAATACGGCTGCTTCCAAAAGAGACATCTGTCCCTTCCCCTGTTGAGGCTGAAACTCACAGGGCTCTCAGCCTTTGGAGGCTGTGAATCAGATGGTTCTGACACAAAGTCTGCTGTCTGCTTTGCAGAGTAACTCTTTTTCAAGCTTACACTATTTTCTTGTTTATAGAAGGAGATGAGATTCATCTGCTAAAGCTCTAAAGAACTTCCATTATTTTGCCTTACATTCCTGAGCAGAGCCAGGTTAAACTTCTGCTTGCCTAGCCAGAAGCCTTTTGCCATCTTCACAAACTTTACTGTCCCTGCTGCCTTTCTTCTTTCTGCCTCCGGTCTGGAACACCCTCCTCGCCATGTGATTATTGCAAAGGCTTCTCCCAGCCCTCCTTTTTTTTTTTCCCCTGATATTTTTAGAAAGTAGCTTGCTTTGGTTTCACTGTCTGGGGATGACTGTTTTTGCCACAATTGAACTCTTTCCTCCTCTTCTGCCGAGAGCGCTCCACAAAAGACCTGCCTGGCTTGGATGGGTTGCTCGGTGGTCAGCTCCTATGTAAAAAGGCCAAGTGGAACTCAGGGACGTGACACGCAGTCCTGTCTCCTCTTTGTGGATGTGAAACACTGACAGCATAACTTTTAATGTGGCCAAAGTTTGGATTACATTAAAAACATAACAGGATAACAATAAAAATTCACAGCAAACAAGGTGAATGCTGATTTTTTTTAGCTTTGGGGCGGAAAAGAAGTAAATACCCCAAACTTTAACAACAAGAAAGCCACAAAAGCCAAAACCCTACGCACGTATTTTCTCCCATAAGATCCTAATATCACATTTGCTTTCTATCCACAGCATTCACAGCACCTTTAGGGATGTCGGCAGGAATTATTTATTACCCAGGCAGGGGAACGAGCCTCCCCGGTGCAGCGTTCCCGCGGGACCATCGCTCCAGAGAAGGCAGCGCGACCTCTGGAGCCCGCGGGCTGCGGGA